>JAOBRD020353166.1:0-20537 GCA_027575215.2 Hydrozoanthus sils | reverse complement strand
GCTTTGAATTAAAAAAAAAATTTGCAGAGAAATCATTCTTCCACTTCGCCCCCCCCCCCCCGTCCTTAAAGTCGGGATATTCTACTTTTTAACAGTGTAGAGCTAATTTCAGTTGGTTCATTAATTCCAAGCACGTTTTATCGCTTGCACGTATAACAATTTCACAAAATATACAAAACGTTTAAAAACTTGTGTTCCGACCACCTAAGGCGCTTTTGAAAAGCTGTTTCAATCGTTCGCCTTCACTGCTCCGACGAAGGATTGATGCTCGAAACTTCCATTTTGAAGCAACAGCTGTAATCAAATAGCAGGATTTAAAAAAAAATACTAAACGTTTAAAAACTTGTGGTGACCGTCCTAAAGTGCTGTTGAAAAGCTGTTTCGATCGTTTGCCTTCAGATGGGTTGAAGCTCGAAACGTCAGTCTAGAAGCAACAGCAGAAATCAAATGTACCAATCTTCAAAGCAAGATTCTAAAAAAATATACTTGATGTTTAAAAACTTGTGTTTACCATCCTAAAGCGCTGTTGAAAAGTTGTTTCGATCCTTTGCCTTCACTGCTCCGACGAAGGGTTGGTGCAGTTCAGATAACAGACACTTAGATGTTACAAAAGGGTTTTTTATTCGTCACCTGAAGAATTTTGAACGTCCATTTAGCTGAAATTTCGTGCAAACGCGCTAACTACCTAAATCTCTAACTACTGATTTCAAGTCGAGCAAAAAAGCATCGAAATATTAAAAGAAACTCGGAAAAACAGCATTGTAAATGTTAATAGCCTATTAATAGAAACAAGACTGGGTTGATAATAAATTGACTGCATGCTACAAAACTCTGATCAAAACTTAAAAAACCTACACAGACGAAAAAGATTTTCATGGAAACATCTTCTATCAACCTTTGAGTTTTAGTCCAAAATCCAATTTGTCAACGGTAGAAAACTAAAAATGAAGAAAATAAACTGACACAAACAATGAGAAATACTCCCATTATTATCTAATCTTTGTCGTAATTTACTTTTTCATTCTGATTCAGCTAGCCTCTGTCCGTTGTACATGGTCAAAACAAACATTCAGAATTTTGATCTCTCAATCCCTATTCAACTCTGGTTCACTGAAATTCTCATAAATATCAAAAGGAAAAACACCATCTCTCCGAGTAGCTGTGTCTGTTATTGCTCGGAGCTCCCGCGGCGACACAAGTATTATAGGATGCGTCTGACTGGTCACGTGGTTCCATGAGTTTCTCTGTGCACACACTTTTGTGGTCCAGAAAGTTGTCGGGAACTCATCACGTGTTTCGGCTGACCAATGAGCCGTGCGTTGGATCTGACCAGTGTCTCCCTCCGTTTGACGTCGCATTTCAGTTTAGCCGCCGTTAATTCCATGCTACCAGCCTGAAAAAATGCTCGAATCATCTGGGATATCTTCTGCAACAACATTGAATAAAGGTGATAGTTTAATTAACCATACGATAACATTTGTTTATAGCTAAGCAAACTAAAAAAAACAGTTTTTTAAACTATCTTAGTTCATAGCAAGCCCACAGACACACGATCCGCTTAAGCTCGGCGATAGGAGGGAAACACTAATTTCACAGGAGTTCAGGTTCAATATGGTGGACACATTCGACTCAGTTTCCTAAGCTGGAGAGACCGCAAGGGTTGTTTCGACTGCTTGAAGGCTTAGATGTAAGTTGAATATTTAGCTTATGCCAAGTTGAATTTTTCAGGGACTCAAGTCAAAACAAAGTTAAACCATTTTGAGTTTTAAAAACGACTACAACATAACGAGGTTCTACCAGAAAACTGGGGGATATCTGTTTCGTAAACTCCTTGACACAGTTCTTGCTTGCAGTCAAGTCATTAAAAATCTGGACTCCTGTGAATTTCGTGTTTCCCGATAGAGGGTAGCGGATAAAAACTTAACTAACACTACAGAAAAAAACAGCTGAAAACCAAAATGAATCGACAAAACAATCGCAGTTTCCACAGCGGAATTCATCCTTTCCTCGACAGAATTAAACTTTACCTTTTCCAAAGCTTATCCTTGCAGAGCCGTTTTATTAGGTGCTGTAAATGGGTTTTAAGAGTTGCACACAAGATGAAAACGAAAGAGTTCAAACAAAGATTTCAAGAAACTATGGTTACCTCAAATTTGACTGCCTGGAAATGCTCTGTGTATTGATCTCGCCATTAGAACTTCGAGCGAAAAAAAAATGATTGATCACTTTTGTTGCATCAAAATACTCCCAAAACGCGTTTTACGATCAAGTTAAATAAAAGGAAGTACTTTTTTTCCTCGGGAAAAGACTGACCAGTTTTTACCCAAACTGGTCAGCTTGATAAAAAAGCACTTAACAACAGCTGTCAAGATTATCTCTGGCTCTATCTGGCTTGTCATTCTTGCAGTCAGAGAACAGACGAGTTTCTGCTGACGTGATTACTTACCTTCTGTTTCATTAGAATACAAAGAACAGAGATAAAAATAACTGACTTTAAAACTTGAGAATGCTTATCAAAATTAAAGAGCGACCGAACAGTACGTTCTATAAATGTTTTTCAAAGAAGAAAGCTCTACTCAAAAAATGCAAAACAGCTGGAGGCAAGAATGATAAGAGCCGCACATTCTTTGTAAAATTTCTAATTTTTAAAACCACATAACCAAAAGATTAGGCAGCATGGGTGGCGGAAGTAAAAAATTATTGGGGGCGGGGGGAGGGGCACAGTGCTTCCCCCAACCAAATTATTTGGGGTCCAGTGCCCCCCGGTTCCGCCGCCCATGCGCAGCATATCAATCTCATATTTTTAGAGAGAGAGAGAGTTTTGCAGAAACATTTCATTATTTAGAAGATTTGTTTCTGTAGTTAAATTGGAAAAGTATAAAACTAATGAGGCAAAAAAACGTAAACAAAAAATATTTGCCTATAAATGAGAAAGAACGCAGCTTCATTAGGTCAATTCTAAAGCAAATTTTTCGTCAGTTAATGAAAGTAAACAAAAAAACAGCTAAATTGATCAGAAAAAGGTCGAACAGACAGTCAGTTTCCAGAGCCGATCGGAAAAACAGGAAGCTTCCAGCTCGGATGGCCGCGCAGTAATCAACTAAAACTCGAAAAAAAACCACACAATATAAACTTACTCTTTGGGTTTTTTGAGAATGCCTTTAATTGGCTTCTTGCTAAGGTAACCAGTCATTGGCTCCATACGAGAGTGATGCAATAGATGTGACACCATACTCTCTTCCCTGGCTCGCCTCAGGTCCCTCTCGAACGTATCCAGCTGACTTATCTGTTCTGCCTGGAGTATCAAGCTCTGTTCCATGGCATAGCGTAGGCGTCGCTCGAACTCCTGAACCCTCGTTTGCTCATCTAAAGGTGACGTGGTCTGTTTAGGGGTTACGCTTGGAGACAACGGTCGCTGTTCGGTTGCCTGATGACTGCGATTAGGGGGGTGGGTTGGGGCAGTGCTGCCTCTTTCCAGAAGGTGACTGTCGAAAAGAAGTAACACGATGTCATTCGCAACGGTTAAAGCTATAAACAAGAAATTACGCCACACATAATAATAATTGTAGAAAGAAACAAAGGACACAACGATGATCGTCCAGGCCAACCATGACAAGAGAGAAGGTGGCAAAAGGTAAGGTGTATGGAGCAATAGACTACACGGAGTCTGGTCCGTAGCTACCAGTAGGCCAGGTAAGCCCGAGATTACAAGTTTTACTAAACTATCACTTTTCTTCCAATTTCTCTCATTTCAGAAAATGAAGCTACAGAATAGATAAAGTGGTCCCCCGAAATCATTCTGCTGGGCAAGTTTTCATTTTAATTGAAAACATCGCCACGTCGCTACCATCACAGACGGCCAAGGGGAGAACGCATCCCTGGGCAGTCCCCAGGAATTTTTGAAATTTAGACATTCTGGGTGGAATAGCTTTTAATTTGTTAATCATTGTAAAAATAAATTTTGTTTTCGTCTCCATTTTTTTAATAACAAATACAATACACTTTAAAAACTATTGCGGTGGCTAAAGCCTCGTTAACCTGTGAATCCGGGCTTAAGATCAAAAGCTGGCTGGCTACAACGCGGGAGTGGTTGTAAACGATTAAAGACTACTACGACAGAAACGGTTTCTTCACTACAGAGGTATACCAGTACTAAAAGCCCATCTTTAACATCAACAACGGGAAGCGAGATTGTTTACACGCAGGTTTTGCGAAGAATAGAAAATTTGAACATAACTGAAAGGGCTAAAGAAAGCAAGACGACGCATCGAACACTTGATTAAGTGCTGTATACATGCAGTGTTAATAATCAAACATCGACATTTGAAGTATTCTTTACAAAACATTGGACAATCGAAAGACCTGGAGGTTTATAAATACCAAAAAGCTCGCTTTCCTCCAGCGCTATTTGAGTATGTGACACTAAGCTTTAACATTTGAACATTAATAAGACATTAGGTTCCCACCCTTCTCGCAGCATCTGCCAATCTCGCAATGATCAATGGGATACATAAATTTGCTCGACCAATACTCTACCTACTGTAGCTTGCCATGATTACCTTAGCCTTATTCTATCCTGTTCAGCGAGGTGACTGGGTATGAGAGAAACACTGTCGTTTCCCTCAGGTTTGCTTGGTGGCTCAGTGATTTCAGGAGGAGCTTCGTTGTCAAATAAAACATCAATGACGTAATAAACTGCTACTAATAGGCAGAAACCGCTGACCAGAAGGATGATCTGCAACAAATTTGAATAAATACATAAACAACGAACCATTGTCCTTTTCAACGGAAAAGCTTTCGAAATCACCTCTGTATATCTTGCATATTCAGAATGATAGGAAAATATTTGAAATACCTTGAGGGTACGTTCTGACAAAACTTCATATGGACCAAACGGAGACGGCGGGGGTGGACACGGGGGAGCCTTGTCACTATGAAGGTACTTCCCAGTAGCAGCTTTTTCAACAAGTCTGAAAGGGAGAAACAAAAAAATATTTAAGGAAAAAAGGAGTTTATGTCATTTCCTCAACATACAAATGAGGTTGGCTGTTAAAAATAATGGTAACATTTCAATGTGTTTGATGATTAGTACATTTTGACAATTAGTGATGGACACATTTTCGATAATTCAAAAATGGTATTTGATTTGTAAACTGAAGTTATCCTTTGAGAAGCGGTAAACAATTTACTGGAACTTAGAAAGATTTATGCGAAGACAAAAATAACAAGCCTTAGATTCTCAAGTTATGAAGATAAACGAAAAAAATGAAAATAGTAATACAACAAAATGAAAGAAAAATCTAACTCGAAAATACCTTTGGCGTTGTTTGATTTCTTTTGTGGTCATAGATGAACCATAAAGAGTCATTTTCCAGGACTTCAAAAACCCTCGTGCATCATCAAGCCCTAAACAAACAAAAAAAAGACAAAGGGTAACGAATTGCATTTTTTAAAATCTTGACGATGCCTTAAAAGTACCAATACTTCAAAAACAATTTGTTTGGGACATCTGCCTGATGAATCGGGTAACGAATTGATTGAGAAAGATTTCTACTCGCTCTTCTTCCTGATGGGGAAGAGTATTTTACAACGTTCAACGCTAGCAAAGCACGCATGGCAGCGATTTAAAATTATTTTTGTCTACGTTCGAAATTTGCTTGGCTAACATCGCTTTGACTTTTTAAACTTAAGAGCGAGGCTAGCCAGGAAAATTTCAATGCAGACAAAAAATATTAAAGTTGCCGACATTTTTAAGAAAAGTCTGTGTCTATCCTCTCCTTCTCACGCGTTTCTGTATTCGACCTTCTGACAGATTTGTTGTTGTTAAACTTTTTTTGGCTAAGAATTATCTTGAACTGGCCATTTGTTGTTTTAAACTGCTTGTCACCAGGCGTCCCTGGCAAGCGTTATGTGGGACCGAGACTGGTCAACAAAAAAGAAATTATGGGAATATGAGTCATGTAAAGCAGAAAGTAAAGCAAAAACGAGCGAGTTACCAAGTTATTGTGAGAGTTATTTATTGCCGGGAAAAGTTTTCATACTTCACTGGAACTATTCAGTTTCAACAGTTTTTCATGAAAATATGTAGCAATTACAATCACCAAATTGAAAATATTATGCTATCTGACAGTAAAAATGTATAGACCCTATGCAAGAATGGCGGCGAACTTATTATTTTTTGTCTACATTCAAATTGGCCCTACTAGCTTCGTTGTCGGCGGCGCAGTGGCCGAGCGGTTAGCATGTTTGGCTTGTAATCCTAGGGTCGAGAGTTAGAGCTCTGGTCAGACCACTGTGTTGTGTTCTTGAACAAGGCACTTTATCCGATTTTGTTCCAGTCGACTCAGCCGTATAAATGAGTACTAGTTCTGCTGGGAGCTAACCTGCGATAGATTAGTGTCCTGTCCGGGGAGAGTCAAAGACTCTCATCCGCTTAACACCACGGAAACCGGAGATAAGCGCCGGCCTAATGGGCCAGTAGGCTCAAAAAGGGATTCAGCTTTTTTTTTAGCTTCGTTCTATGTTTTAAAGGCTTTCAAAAGAATATGTTACTTCAATTACGGGGCTAGTAGGGCTAATCTGAATATAAACAAAAGAATATTAAAATAGCCGCTATTTTTGCGTAGGGTCTATTGTGTTTAAGAAAAGAACTGGTGAATACACAGAGGGTTGGAACTTTACCATTATCAACCACTATAAGCTGCCAAACACCAGCTGGTTCCTCGCCCCAGCACCTAACCGTTGAAAATGTCCAGTCCACAAAACCTTCACGGGATCTGGGAACGAGCCAAATTGTTAGCATTTTCCTGTGGAAACCAAATTTCGCTCACCCCCGATTAAACAAAACTAGTTCTCCCGACTTAAATTAGCGCCCTTGACTTAGCTTGGTTTCAAAGGCAGCCGTAGCCAGACAAACAAATTGCATGCCAAGAAACCAAGATTTTTTCCAGTTTTCTCATATTTACTCAATCCAACTATTTAAAGTTTTATCTATAAAGTCCAAACTTAAGAAAGGTAATTATTACACAAGAGCAGTTTTGCAAGGTAAATATTTTAGGGAGTGGGGTAGAGGATGATCACCTTGATACTTATATCCTGAGGGGGGGGGGTCTAGGGTTATAAATTTGTTGAAAGCACTTTGTTCTGAAGTTTTAAATAATGCAAAGATGATACAGCGGCCGTTGTAATATCATCTCAAGCGCACTCATGAGACGTGAAGATCTGAAACACATATAGCAGTTGGCACTGTGTTCTGAGTAAACAGAACTTATTAGTGTTGTTGGTTAGCCTTCAACTACGTCACTATAGAAATCTGGGTTTTCTAAGGGCTATACTGCAGGACTTCTCTGTTCATTACCTGTCATGCAGCCGAGCTGTTGCCAGTCTCGATGTAGTCCCCGCTGGAGACACAAAGCTGACCATTAGGTTGCCACGGTAACGGTGATGAAGGTTCACCTGCAAATACATTACAAGGCGGTGATGAAGATTGTTTGAGGTACCCACAGGTGGCCCATGCACAAAATCAGTGTGGGCTTACAAATAAGTACAGTATTTGTATGGAATCATGAGCGAAATGAAATTGAGAATTTGATTTTCAATAAAATTTTACTAACCTTGGTCTGATGTTGGTTTTGGTAGTCTGTCGATTCTTTCTAGCTGTTTTTTTTTCTTTTGGTTTCTAAACGATTTTGGTGCCCTCTGGGTTCATTCGTACCCAGAGATCACCAATATCGTTTAGAAACAAAAAAAAACAGCTAGAAAGGATCGGCAAACTACCAAAACCAACATCACACCAAGGTTAGTAAAATTTTCTTGAAAATCAAATTTTCAATTTCATTTCCCTCGTGATTCCATACAAATACTGTATTTGTAAGCCCACACGGTGCATGAGCCGCCTGTGAAGTACCGCGCACTCTGCGGACCCTTTTTAAACGTGTAACGGTAAAACCCCGCAAACTCGAGCTCGCTAACAAAATACTTTGGTATATATTAGCTTGTCTACGTGCGATTTGATTGGTTTACAAACAGTAGATGTGAGGCAGTGTTTACCTCTGAGAGAGACAACGAAACCAAAACAAAATGGCGGACGAAAGCGTTGCGTCTCGAGTTTTGCTACATAAACTAAAAAAATGGGATGGTTAAGATACTTTTGTACACCATTTAAGTCATTTGTAGTAAGTTGGCAAGCTGTCAAAACTACGTTTGTTGTAAGATAGGCTACTCATGCACGAGTTTCGTCGTGCTCTATGATTCATTTGATAAAAGCATTTTTCCCGACAATTTTTTCTTTTCTCTTCCTAGATCAGTTGCCTCGCTGGTATATACTAAAACACTTACTCAATTTCAATTTCAATGTATAGTCGCTTAACGAATATCGTGCCTTTGGTGCTCAGTAGATATCCTCCCACTATCCACCTCAACTGACATTGATTAAGTGTTAATTATCTTATTAATCAATCACCTAATAAATAAAATATAACACTCCCTCGTTATGGGAAGAAGTCAAAACAATGGTATTTTTAAGAAACCCGACTTTGTCGGGGGAGGTGGTGGGTGGCGGCACATACCCCCTACCACACCCCCACCACTTTTTAAGAGCTCAATTTCTCAAAACCTGATTTAGGGGTATTGGTTTTTATTGTACTATGGGCTCCTCTCTCCACAAGGAAGGCATTGGTGCAAGCACTTTATCAATATCTATTTTATTGAATATGATATTTGCTCCTGAAATTCGGCCTTTTTGAAAAAAGGTGGTGGGTGGCGGCACTTAATACCCCACCCCCCTAAACTGGGTTCCTAGGAAGTACCATTGTTTTGACCTTTCCCTAACTCAAATCCCCGATAATTTGAATAATTTCTCGTTTCTCTTGAAATTTCGAGTTAGCGGGTTTTAACTGTGTTTGTTAATATCATGTAAAACGATAAAACAGTATGACCTTGGTTTAAGTCTGGCAATAAACTCAAAAGAAAACAAAATAAGAAAAGTTTATTCTTTTCTGTTGTTTCTCTTACAGTTGGAAAAATGGGGAACACAAACTGACGTACCGTGACTGTCACGTGTTCTAACGTTATCACTTCGGTCACGTCATCTTTGGAAACTAGAAAATAATAACATGTAGAATAATAAGATTGCCATAAAAAACTCTGTACTACTCCAATAAAAAGTATTTTTTTCTGTTGTGTTACAAATTTATATAACCAATACTAACAGGGCTCGACATGAAGAATTTCTAAATTCAGAATTTACTGGCTCAGTACGAAAGTTAGGTAGACCAATGTGGACGAAATCACCCTTCTTGCACCTTTTATCTCTCACCCCTTCTGCCTTTTCGAACGAGTTGCTTTCCCCAGCAGGCAACCAATTTTCAAAATTTAGTGACCCCCACTGGTTTGAAAAGCTGTCAAATGGCCATGAATGTCTATCGTTGAAAAGGTTTCTGTTAGGTCTTTCCCTTCAAATTTACAAATCATTGATTTATTCAACTAGATGATCGGTTGAATCGGGAATGTGTTTTTAATAAAAATCACAGGTGAAGACCACAGCGTCATATTAAAGAAAACTTATCACCCTCATAATAACGATACCCTCCCCTCCTCTCCCGAGAAAGGGTTATTTTGGTACATGCTATACTACTCATATGCGGCGGAAACAAATAAATTATGGGGGAAGGGGCAACGTGGAAATTGTAGTACTTTGTTATAAAATCTGAAAGTCCTATTAAAAGTTGCTGTTGCTAATAAAATTATTTTTTGGGGGGAGGGGAAGTGCAACCTCCTGGTAACCCCGGTTCCGCCGCCCATGCTGTTTAGCAAGAACTACATTGGTATGAAAAAGCGCCAAAATGTAGACTAACGTTCATGTGATATCTGCTGTAGTTGGTCTTTTAACTTACTGACCTGTGAACTTTTCAATCAGTTGATTGGTTGAATCGGGAATTTCTCTATTAACAACAATCACTGGAGAGGACCACGACGTCATCCAAGGGACACTTTCCCACATCTGTAAAAAAAACCACAAATTTTGGGCGCACTGACTTAAAGTTTTGGTTGGACCAAGAAATAAAATATGTAAAGCATCATTAGTTTCTGCAGGTGTCAAGGGCACATGGACGTTTTGCCAAAACAGACCTCGATATTGATGTTCTTTTCAGGCCCGTAGCCACCTTGATGCGAACCGAGACACTTGCGTCGTAAAATTTAGAAGAAAAAAATTTGGGGCAAAAAAACATCGTGCCTGATTACATAAATCAGTTTCAAAGGTAATCTAACATACAGTCGATTTTAACGACAAAACCGCCTCCTTAACATAAATTTAACGCCGTTTTTAGGCTGTTATAGGTTCTATTTCAACGGACGGCATTATATTTTAAAGCGGATTAATCTCCTTTTTGAAATATAACGCCGTCCGTTCTGCCGTCTGTGTTCAAGATTTAGAAGTTATTAGATCATTCATTCTGTGTAAGTTGGAAGTGTTCGTGGCTTGTATATTTCTTCATGATTTTTTCTCTTCAGTGCCGGTTTTTCGACCCTAACGAGTTGCTTCGGTAAAAATGTCTTCAGGCTACATCTAGAATATACATAGCCTAATCTAATAATTTGTTGCATTTTAAGCGATTCCAAGGATAAAAATTTTAGAAAACAGTGGGGGAAGCATTCCCCCTACCCCCCCCCCCCTCCTTACAAGAATTTGCTCGCGCCTTGGCGCTCCTACAGCCAAAAAGAAACTCATCTGCCTTGGTTAATGTTTTGTTCTGGCAACGGGCCAATTTTGTACTTTTATAGATCAGCAGCATGTTTGCTAAAATGAGTAATTGTTAAACTTGGAATTGGAACCAAAAGGTGCTCGTATGAATACAAATCTAACGGGAGGGCTCGTTACACTGTCTTAGCCTACCTGGGCAGTAGTTACCAGTCTCCATGAGTCCATCACTCCGAAGCCATATTTGTGGCTGTGGTGATACCCGGCGCCATTTGTGTAATAATCATTATTATCAACTTGGTGCTTCACGGCTGTGATGGCAATGACATGTTGAACGTCCCTCCACGTCAAGCAAGGCCTGGGGTGAATGACATCATCAAGGTAAAGGAAAGGCATAATTTTGACTGTGCATACTATAATGAGACTACTTGTAGTATGTTCAGATGCTGTTAGTTAAAGGGGAACTAAACCCTAAAACCGAACTTTGTAAATAAAATCCTTGAAGGTGGGAGACCGTCTTCAAAAGCTTTTTTTGTGTGCATGCTGCGCTAATTTTCCGATAAATTCTAGTTTGAATGCGCGTGTTTCGGGTCATTGAGCATGGGTGCTTGTCAACTTGTCAGTGGTAATCGAAGGTAACTTGTGACAAAGGTTTGCATATCTGACGTCATAGCCGTATTCTTTCTCCGCTGACCCCTATTTCTGAGCCGCTGGTACAATGCGGTACCTAACGTGTTTAATACTAGAATTTCGCGGAAAACCTGCACGACCCGAGAAAAAAAGTGTTTAACATCGTTTTCACACTTTTAAAAATTTTGTTTGACAAAAGTCGATTTCTGTTCGAAGTCAGTTCCCCTTCAAGTGAGCGTAAGCTTTGGCCTCGGCCTTGAATCTCTCTTAGCCCCATCCCCCAGAGCCCTGTCTAACCTCACCCCCAACACCCTCACACACCCGTTTAACCTCACCCCCAACACCCCCACAAACCGAAGCTGAAAGTATACTTAATTCAAGGCGTACGGTAATTGTTACAAGCCTTAATGGTTCAATGGCTACTACATGGAAGTGAAAGTGTTATACTAAATGCATACAGAGCTCATCAATCAACATTCAAAGAGCCATATCCCCGAATGCTTGAAAAACTTGATCGAACCTGCAACGATTCTTTTTAAAAGTTTCAGTATTGGATCCTTGCGGTAAAGCATTGTCGATTAGAACCCAGGCCTTACCTAGCTTGCAACATGAGGGCAATCATTCCAGCAGTCAATGGGGCGGCAGCTGAAGTTCCCGTATGTTTGTCTGTGCACCCTGTCCCAGTCCCTAACCGCCAATCCGTCGTTACCTGTGAGTATAATCATACTATTATCGCCATCACCAACACATGAGGTGTGTCACCTTCCGTGAAGCATGCTCTTTGTTTGGACAAAACTTCCGGTCATACCGACCATGTACCTTTTTTCTGTAATTAACTATCAAAATATTTTGTACACTAATTTTTTCACCGCTGATTATTTGTTTAAGGTGTTATGATCATCAGATCTTACATTGTAGTCCAGCTCTCGCAGCGAAAAAGGAAAGGCGAGAATTTTTCAATAAACTTAAGTACTGTACGTCTTCATATTTTTGACGTTACCTTTGGTATCGAATAATGTATTGTTGCGAGTGTATTGTTGGTATTAAATAATGTATTGTTGCCAGTGTCATAAACAAAAGCTTGAACGCCACGAGTTCTTCGAGATTTGATAACAAAACGCTATAATGATCGAATAAAGACTAACCGTCTTGCAATTCAAGGAACGCAAGTAGTCAACTGGATCGGTATATTGAGAAACAAGCTGCATCTTATAAAGAACAACTCACAATGTTTCGCTGCATTCCTTGTCCACTGCTGTAAGTGACAGCCAACATGGAGGCACAATGTTCAGCATAGTAAGGCATGTCCCCCAACTCATCTACAGCTCCTGTAAAACACACTTACACAATCAGTTTTTTTAGACGTGCAACACCTAGGAACACACTTCTCTTTTGAAAGGTTCTGGTACATTATAGGACAGATCACAAAGCCGGGTCGGATCCCTGCTCTTCTCATTCAGTATGTGGGTTCTTTTTAGACCACTGCTAGAAGACGAGAGACTTGACCAACGCCTTAACGTCCCAGTCCATTGGACGGTGTGGCGAAAGAAGATCGCACAAATGTTAGTGAGATCCAGCACCACGTATACGTGAGACAGCAAACGTCAATTTGCCGTCTGCCGTTTGCCGTATTTGTATATTGTCTTCTTGGTTTTAGCTTCACGTTGACGTTCACGCGCTTCACGCGAAAACACGCGAGTGACTCGAATTAAAGTGAAAACTAGTCTCAAGTGCCTCGCCCTTTCTCAGACACCTTAATTAGTAAAACTTTTTGGTAAATTAAAAGTAATTAAAATCTTATTCTGAAAGTACATACAAGCAAAGAAAAAAAATGATTTTTTTTCGGAAATTTTGTACTGTTTATATGTCACAATTAACAATTGTTTGTTTCCCGTTGATGAAAATTGCCAATTGGCACAATTTGATTAATTTCTTGTGTTGTTTCTTCAATTTGGCTAACTAAACATTAACCCTATCTAGCCTGGGGGGGGGGTGAATGATTCATCCCCCCCCCATGCAGTTGGATTTTTAGCCTTAACTTCTGAACAGTTCTGAGAATATTAATGAAACTTCGTGACTTTTCCTACAATTTTATTAGGAATCTTTTGAAATACAATTTAGTAATCTACGATGTTTACTGTTACCGTGGTAACCAACAAGTAAATAGCCGTTTTTGCAGTTTTAGTTATTGCGATTTTTAAAAATGTTTTCACACTCTTACTTTTTTTGCCTTTTTCTTTGAAATAACTCGAGTTTAGAGTTCTCACGTTGATTTCAGCGACAGAAATCATGAAGTGCTATAAATGCTTAACAAAATCAAAGGTTGTGACGTCATCGTGACGTCACATGTTTTAATTATGAATTGACACCACTATCGTGTAGGGCTTACAACATTTATCCATTGACACAAGTTTCATATGTTTTGGATGAATAACAAGAAAGTTACGGTGGGGGAGGGGGGGTTGAACACCTTTTTTATAACTTAAAATTCTATTTTTATGCTTGAAAAAAGATAAAAAAAAAACTCTCATTTAAATATCAAACGCGAAAACCCTTGCCTTGGCGTACGTACGGCAAACGTCAAACGGCAGACGCGGGAAAATCTTGCTGACGTCTCGCGTATACGCGTGCTAAATCACCCTATTTTAATGTTCAACCCTCGGCAACGCCAAAGATCGAACCCGGAGCCTCACGCTCTTCTGTAAGTTTTCTGTATGGAGCTTAGTTACGCAAAGAAATATTTTCCCACAGTTTCGGGTTTTAACACTTTCGGACCCGGCCAGTTTATCAGCATCTAACTTATCTATGCATAACTCATACTAGAAAGATTATTTTGTAAGGAGAAAATGGAAACTGATCAAAGAAAGAAAACTACCGAAGATGAAAAACCAAATTCTTCTAAGCTGCTTATAGGAAAAGTATGGGCTCTAGTTGGGAGAATTTAGCAATATTGCCCTTAGGCGTATTTGGGGCTGAAAGGATATAAAATTTCTTCAATCCGTGATACACTAGCATCTTGTCATACACTTTAAACCTTCTTAATGAACAAAAACATTGAATACTTTCTTCAGCAATTCGTAGATCCAATTTACTCACCAATGGTGACAGTATAAATGGAATTAGCGTAGCCATCAAAGTTGCAGTTATCTTTGAAGTGCCCTCCATTTCCAGAAGCCACGACAAATAAACTCCCGAACCCCTGACGGCCTGCCAACACACCATGAGCCAGGGCGGCCTATGAGAAAGAAAAACAATAATCTTATTTCAGAAAACTCCACCAATTAACCGAAGCTTTCGAAAAACAGAACGTCATCTTAGCCTGTATATAAGCAAGTAATATCTACAAGGGATTTCTTATACAAATTGTTTACACTATACACTTTACATATAGTCCCAAGGGAAACAGTTAGTTTTGTTTTTCAGTCAGTAGGTATATAATAAATGTACTTGTTATAAAGAAGAATAAACAACTGGACTGTACTGACTGAAGTTAATTCTTCGTTGGAACAAAAATGCTTTAGCGAAGAGTTAAGAATTGAAACCAATGACAGCTTTCTAAACTTCTAAGTCATAGCGACGGCTTAAAGTTAAAACTAAGAACACTTAGCAGTTATCACAAGATCATTGTTCCTTCTTGCCGATGTGTTTTTGTATAGGCAACAAAACTTCAAGAAAAATGACCAGACCTGCGCCAACTGATGCGGCCCATCTACAGTCTTGCCGTTATCATCTGGACCCCAGCTGGAAAGGAAAAGGCAAAACAACGTCAAGAACTACCCGTTATTGAACACGTCATATCTTGTTGAAATCAACGGCCGTTTTATCGAAATTTTGCATATGAGGGTGCATCTTAAAGGAGCACCAAAGATGACCCAAGACAAGCCGGGAAATCCCAATTCCAGGTGTAACATGTCCGACGAATCAAGTAGTGCGACGACGCAAAAAAGTAACCCTCGTTTCCGGGAGGAGTTGGGGGGATGACTGGAAATTGAGCTTGCCCGGCTTGTCTTGGGTTAGTTTGTCCTCTTTCTGCTACTGTAGTTGCCTCGGTAGCTCAGTGGTGAGAGCACATACCATGTGATCAGGGTGTCGTGGGTTTGATTACTGCTTGGGGCTGGGGGATTTTTTTTTCTTGGTTTTTGTTACACTTAAGTTGCTTTTTATTTAAGAAGAACCGGTTCTGGCCGGTCTAAATGGAACAGTCCAGGGCCAATCAGAAACAAGCTGTGGCCTTGAGACGCTTTCCAAAATCCTACTAGCACGCAGCAAAAACATTTTTCCCGCCACAACTCTCCAAATTCCCGCGCTTTAGCTGATTGGAGCGGCCGGAGAACTGAACGGCACCGATCCTTGAGCAGGGCCCGTCTGGGTAGAACCAGTTTTGAGAACTCGTGCGTTCCATTTAAGAACTGACTGGCATGGCCGGATCGGTCAAATGAAAAGCGACTTTAGTTACAGCATGTCTGAGTTTGATCTCTCAGAAGAAAATCACTTTGATCAAGACATGCAATTGTTCCATAAGTTATAATATATTATGTTGATTTTGAAAAGGTTGAAGTTGAAGTCCTATTGATTGCCAGGTTCTCAGTTGTTCTTTTCGACGTATAATAACTCACAGCAAAACTTGCACATTACCTACAGCTGTAGACATCATTGACGTCCATCTTTGTGTTGAAGGCCATTGCCTCAAGACTGTCTGTCATTGGGCCATCAAGAATACGGACACCTGCCAATCAAAAATATTTTTATTTGACTGCATGGTCTGACAAATTTTTCATCATTAAGCTTATTTCACCTCAGCGACAGCACGACCCGAGCCAGAAATCGCAAACACAGATAATCTCCTTGAAGCATTAAGCCCACCATACCATACAGATCAGGAGCACGTGCTTTCTCTAACAACAGACGCGTTTTCGATTGATAACTTGGAGAGTGTTGTGTCCTTCCAGTTATATCGATCTCAAACTTTCCTCTTTGATGGATAGATAGATACACAGTGGAAACATGACAGAAACAGAACAAGCCAAATTCTTTCTGTCTCTGGTTCTGTCAAGTTCTTTTTCCATCTCTAGTCGTCTTGCTTTCACTCATTCACAATACAAAACAAAAAAATTATTTTCCACTAAATCTCTGCTTTTGTTTTTGATGTCAGTGGTACAGTAACAAAGTAGTGAATTTGAGCCTCAACCAGACCACTATTCACGTTGTTCCCTTAAGTATTATTGCCTACACATTACCATACTTGTTCCAGTCGATTCAGCTGTATAAATTAGTACTAGCTTCAGCTGGAGTTAAGCTACAGGGGGATGTTGTCCCATCCAGGGGGAAACAAACACTCTCACCCGTGTCTTAAAACAATTGAGCCTTTGCTCTAACATCTGCAAATGGATAGACCATTGCAAATTCTTGGATAAGGATATTAAACCATTGGCTCTCAGAGTCCTATAACTGTGTTGTAAGGTCCGATGGATTTTTTGACAACCCAAAAGTAGTGAAGGTTATAAATCCTTTTCTAAAACAAAAAGGATTCAGTGCCATCTAAACTACTTCTATCATAAGTTTTAGCCATCAAAAAAGTTCTATAGCTACATCATTGGCAACCAAAGAACTAACTTTAAATGAATATAAACTAGAATGACCTCCTCTCCTTCATATCTTATGTGTAATTCTTTTGTTACCGATTAAGTTCATTCATATTTTCGACCTCGAAAAGTGTGTTTCTAGTGTTTTGATTGGTTAATTCACTCATATACTGAATAATTTTATGTGAAAAGAGCTGCTAAGCTGAAAAGTTTGTGCAGGGGGGAAACAATTTCTACAAACCAAATAATTTTCAAGTATTATAGGTTTCAGGAAGCTCATTAAATTTAATAAAACAATTATTCCACTCATGCTCATCGGATAAGAGATGATTCATAGCCCATTTGTATCCAACATGCACTCTTGCAATAATTGTTAATTACACATCTAGAATCAATAAGGATTTAAAACATGGTACAAACCAGACACTTTGGCACCAAAAGCCACACCCACAGCACAGTACGTGTTAGCAACAGCAGCAATCTCCCCTGCACACCTAAAATCAACCCATTGTTGTAACAGTTACCAAATGATAATAGTTTAATAAAAGTATAAAGTACATGTAATAACTCATCATCAAAGTTGTGTATGAAGTTATAATAACCGATTGAATAATTTTCCCATTTTTCTTAAGTTTCTGACCTTGTGCCATGGTGATTGAGTCCAGCTTCATCTGCCCTTGGCATCGGATCAGCATCATTGGAATTGATATCCCAGCTCCCCTCAGGTGACTTAGAAACAGAGACAATAAATCAGAAACTCTATCACATTCTATTTGTCACCAAAACCAAAAGTAATACTGTTTTTGACAAAAATTGTTTTAAGACAACTATGCATTAATGGGCATTGAAAGGGCTGGCAACATTCACAAGCTGATGTAGGGTGTTAGGAATTGAGTTTACAGCCAAGCCTTGTCCAAACCTTTTAAACCCCAACATTTAAACTGAACCATGTTCAGAATTATGGCTATATATTTCAAATATCAGTAGGAAAGGTTACTACGAGAAAAGTATTAATAAAAACTGCTTAAATGTAAACATATCAGATTTTACATTAGATCTACATTAGTTTCCCTCAATTTTAAAACTATTATTTTTAGTAGTAGTATTAAACCTTGGGTGAGACTACCCAAGATGAGTTATGAGACATAATTTATGTTTTTAATTTGTGAGTTAAAATAGTAGGGGTAGTGAATGTTAAATCCAAGACTGTCAGAGATGCTGAGACAGCTGTTTTTAAATCCAAGCCCATTGACCTATGAAAATCAGAGACGATACCATACTAAGGACTTGAAATAAAAATAGCAAGACATTAAATAAATTTCAAGCAAAATAGATAATTTGAACTCTGGCAGAAATTTTGTGAGAAAACCTAAAACTGTGAGACGGAGAAAAAAATAAAAAAATTTGAGACCTCAAAACATGACAAAAGAAACAATGATGAGATTTTGATCACTAGCCATAAGTGCCAAGACTTTCATTTTTTAAGGGACCATTCAATACCCCTAGCCTAATAGTGGGTATGGATTAATACTTATGTTATAACTAATACTTAATCTTAATCAAATTAAACATTTCAAATGCAATTCATTTTTAAAAAATAGCTTTTTGACCTATGCATTATATTTTCTTATAAATTTTTATTTATTTTCAATGGATGACACCTAGCTTTGTAACAAATTACGAAAGTATAAATTTTTAACCATTAGGATTTTATTACTCAATATAAAATTTGTATTGGCACAGTAGCTTTATGGCAATTAATGAATAAAAAATTATAGTACAAATTGAATTTAAGTTTTTATTGATTTTTATTACTACTTGATCACTGACCCAGATCAACTTACATAATTGTCAAGTATATCAGGATTTGTCCATTCGACACCTGTTTATCAATAAAAGCAAAAATAAATAAAAAAAATGAAATTTTATTTTGAGGATTTACTTTTTTTCAATATATCAATATTTGGTACCTAGTATTAAATTCCAATATCCTTGACTGGCCTTTTTATGAGACAGTATATTAAATAAAAGTGGAGCGACAGACAAAATGTCTTGAAAGTTGACATCAAAATGTTAGTTTTGTTATAATTCATATCTTCTCATAAAGCATAACAACACTCATTATTATCATCATCATCATCACTTTAGCTTAGGTTAACCTTATTTAGACAGGGCTTTTTTGGCCTTCCCTGGCTTGGGGGGATAGGGGGAGAGGGAAGGGGGGGTATCTGAAATACCCCCTACCCCTTCTATAACTCAGAAACAATTAAAACTATGGTTACCAAAATTGGCAGGTTAACCTAGATCTTTATGAGCTTTCTATTTTGGCATTGTCTTGGTATCCGTATTTTGTCATCATGAGGTCATCATGACATCATAACTGTAAAAGCCTTTTTTGGAAAACTTTAACACACTGCTAGCACTGCTGTTACTTGGTAGTTTATTTAACATCACAAATTAAGTCAGTTTGTCATACTTGTAAATGGTATTGACTAATGTTGATGCATGATGACGTCATCGCATAAAAATGTTATCATAAACAGATGGTGAAAATTCATTTCACTTCCAAATTTAGAATCAATGTCAATGTTACTTCTAAAACGGCTAAGAAATAATTCGGACGACACAGAAAACACTGAATTGACAAAATACATATTTTTATAAACTTTGAGTGATGTACATTTACATAATGATGATGTCATAATTTTTACGGCATAAAAACAAAAATTTAGCTATTGCTCAATAATGATGATGTCATCTCCTTTTAATTGATTAAAACTTACTGTTATTACAGGGAAAGGGATTATTCATGTTAAAAGTTGATTTTTTTCGATCAGTTAATACAAACAAATAAACATAAAAAGGTCAAACTAGTCGTTAAACTGTGGTCACCATGGCAACATGGTATAGCGTATCCACATAAAATTTATACTACAGTATAATGTTACCAGATAAAATCTAGAAAAGTCTCAAAATTTGAGCAAGATATCTTAAATCACCTAGAATAGAGTTGGATTTTAATGCAAGTGTGGCATCAAGGGTTAATTAACATCTTTTTCTTCTTTTTTTGGATGACAGACATTTTGTTTGTCGTCCAAAGAAAGAAAAGAAAAGTAAAGAAAAAGTACCACACACCATCATCAATGACTGATACAGTAACACCACGGCCAGTGATGTTATTTTCCCATACACCAGTAACATTGATGTCATGACCTATGTAGCGCAGATTGTCCTGTTATGAATAAAAGAAACAACTGATCAGGTTAACATTTATAAGCAAAGAAGAGTAAACTTTAGTTTTTGAGTTTTGTTTTTGTCCAAACTTGATTACAATACCCAGGGACCCAATTACGGTAAACTATTTTTATGGCAGATTTTTTTGGGTTGGAAATTTTGGCTTGAGGGATTTTTTTTGGGTCTGTGAATATTATGCTGGGATTGTTTTCAGTTCCCAAATTTGGCCGGGATTTTTTTGCATCTTGTAATCTGGAGCAGTGCTTACCATAAGTAATTTTGACTTAAATGGTTTAGGGATTGGTTTGGGCATGCCAAAAAAGTAGGGATTTTTTTGAGTGGTTGGGTTTTAAGGCAGGGATTTTTTTGGGTATAAAATTTGACCCTCGCTC
>JAOBRD020353058.1:0-20537 GCA_027575215.2 Hydrozoanthus sils | reverse complement strand
GGGAGGGAGGGGTTCCTAGGTCGAGTCAAAGATAACAATTTGTTGTAGTCCATCGTTAAAATTGCAATTACCTTAAACACGGCATAAAGCTGTTCCAGTTCCTTTTGGTCAAATAGTGAACTCTCGGCACCAATCGACCTCACCGCATTTCGCCTCATGCTGTCCTCCAGACCCTGGTGTGAGTGGAACATTAAATTTAGACCAAAAGTTTGTTTAGTTTTGTCATATCTAGAATGAAAAAAATTCAATTTCTTAAACCTAAAACGCTTTGTTTTCAACCTATCAAAAAAAAATACTGTTGAACTTTGAAATGTGTAAAACGAAACTGAGAAATGGTAAAAGTTTGGAAACATAAAGAAAAAGATTGGACAGCATTTAGGATGCACGGAGGTTACTACATTATTTGCTTCCTATAAATCCAGCCCTACGTCTTCGTCATTGAAACGGGTAATACCAACCAAAAGGGCTCTGATAAAGCCTGGTAGACCAGTGAAGCACAGAATACAGAATCATTGATAAATACTTCTATTGGAGAGCCTTTGTCGATGGCCCATGTTCCACCTTGGAGCTCAGGGGGTAAGAAGGTATCTCCAACAATTAGCTACTAAAACAAGTCACCTGAACTACTTTGAGTCTCTGTGCGTTCCTCATGGACTCGATAGATTCCGCTGTAATGAAACCAAACTTCTGATACGACTCCAAAATTACAATGGACACGTCGACACTTTGTAGACGCTAGAAACAAAAATAACATCATGTTTCAATTGTCTTAAAGCATTTTTCTCTCAACAGCAATAAAAAGATACAGGGATCGAAAATTCCATATTTTGTTCCAAGTAGCCAGCTGGTTACACGAGACACAATTGCAGTGGCCTGAGCGCAAGTTTTACTAGCAACATATATTTTCAACATGTAATCCGTACTACGCCTGCACTTGTAGCTGTGTGCGCAAGTATAATTGCATTTATTTCGAGATGTTTATCCAAGAAAACAGACAAACTTTATTCAATCATCACATTGTTTATCATTTTGTTAGAAACAATGACTCTTAGTTCATTAGTCGCAAAGATTCCACACAATCTTGTAGTAGTCAGCTGCCTATAAGCTTCATTCGTACATCAAATCATTTTATTAGAAATGATTCTTAGTTCATCAGTCACAAAGGTTCCACACAATCTTGTGGGAGCCAGCTGGCTACAAGCTTATTCCGTACATCACATCATTTTATTAGAAATGATTCTTAGTTCATCAGTCACAAAGTTTCCACAAAATCTTGTGGGAGCCAGCTGGCTACAAGCTTCATTCGTACATCACATCATTTTATTAGAAATGATTCTTAGTTAAACAGTAGCAAAGGTTCCACACAATCTTATGGGAGCCAAATGACTACAAGCTTCATTCGAACATCACATCATTTTTTTTAGAAACGATTCTTAGTTAATCAGTCACAAAGGTTCCACACAATCTTGTGGAAGCCAGCTGGCTACAGTTCTAAAAATCTAGTAGCCAGCATTCACATTTTGATAGCATTTGGGTGGCAAGTCTGAACCTTGTATTGAAAGTATCGTTGTCACTGCCAACCTCAGTGTCAATGTTTTGCCGCTTGCATTGGCAAGGTCGCTGTCACTGTTACTATTGTTTGATTCGTCACTGTTACTGTTATTGTTGTTCCTGTTATTGTCACTGTCGTCGACACTGTCATTGCAAGCATCTTTGATACTTTTAACAGTTACTCACGCCAACGCTCAGGGCTCCCAGACTCCTGTTCGACACCTGCTGGCTTGCTGAGGTAACCGGCATGGTGGCATCACGATTGGTAACGTTATCCAAATAGTGCCCTAATATAGTCATGGCCTCACCATCATCCGTAATTGACAACAATTTTGCTCTGTTGGCGTCAAGGGTCGCCAAAGCAACTTGGAAAAGAACCTAGAAGGAGATGAAATAAAACTGATAACACACCTTACCATGTGTCTGTAAGGGTCTCCATCACTCTGGGGCGCATATGAAACTGTATAAATTATACACAAGGTAACCATATAGTGTTCTCCTTGAGTGGCATATTATTTATGTGTAAATACAACATATATATTCGAGTGAGGCCTCGCCACTGGAAACGGGGAAAAACCCAAGTTACACCTATCTACAACATCAACAAAGAGTTCCATAAAACCTTACAAACGAAAGAGAAAAATCTCCAACCTCAATTGGATTCGAACCCACGACCTACGAAAAAGATCTATGGATTTATGCGGTTCTTTGTTGATGTTGTAGATAAGCAAAACTTAGATTATTCTCTATTTTCAGTGGCACGGCCTCACTCGAATCTGTATGTTGTATTTACACATATGCCAATCAAGGTCAACCTTCTTTTGTTATATCTAGGTTCGGGCTAAGCCCAACTGTCCTTAAATTCCACGACCAAACTCCCAGCTGATCCTGTAGCTCAACAGCAACGTAGACCTGTTTCGTAGGTCGTAGGTTCGAATCCGACTGAGATGAGAATTTTTTTCTATTTCCTTTATGTGGATTTATGGGTCCTTTTTTGATGCTGTAGATTGGCAAAAATTGGATTATTCCCCGTTTAAAGTAGCAAGGCCTCACTCGAATCTATGTCGTATTTACACAAATAAACCTTCACAACCTACCTTTGCTCCATCGTAGAAAAAACAGTCCATAATGTGCACCGCACTAGCAAATGGCATCACGCTAGGTCAATAAGTCATTGTCAGTACAGCAGAACCTTGTGTATAATGTAACGAATTCGTTCAATGGAAACAAGGACTTAGCTTCAAGACTTCATGTTGAGATTTCCTTACCTTAGGAATAATGTCAAGAACCAGGAGAGTGAAATCATACTGAGAATTCCAAGATCTCTAAGATGATCATACAGTTCCGGTAAATGGTCGCGGGTGAGGTCCTCAAACACACCTAAAATATATCATCCATTAGTAGCAAGGAATGGTTTGGATCTCTTGGGGAAGGAATGGTCAATTTCTGTTCTGCACAACTGCGTGTTACTGCTTGCTCTTTCATATAAATAATTCACATGTCATCACTACATAAATTACAACAAAATTTGAAGCTAACGTTTCTGCCTTTGTTGGATTTCAGACTCTAGAACAAGATCTTTAACTCAAGGAATGAGTTACACGAGATAAACACCAACTTTTTCTCACTAGTAAAGTTACTACCCTCTTTACATGAGTTGCATCTGTAAAGAGAAATACAACAAACAAAAACGTAAAAAAGGATAAAGAAACATAAAACACGTGATAACGGCGGTGTTTTTGTTGTTGACATGACATGAAACATATGGCAACAAAGACATGAGGCATAAGGGTGAAAACATGTTGTCGAAATTTTTTATGGTTCTCGAGATATTAACATTTAATGTTTTCAAGTCATGACGTCTTTGCATGTACAAGCAAATTTCAGTTTTTTTTAAATCTGCTGACAATCCAACAACAAAAATTAATAATTACTCTGAAGATAACCTCGAGATATATGGTCAGTCCAAATTTGGCTTAAATTCATTCAAAGGTTATGGATTTGCAACAGAATTTAAAAAGTTGAAAATTTGCGTATACATGCAGTGACACCATCGCTTGAAAAAATTAAATGTTAATATCTCGAGAACCATATATAGGATTTCAGCAAAAGGATTTCACCCCTATTCCTCACTTAGCAAGGTCTAGCCACTCAGATAACAAAATAATTAATGTCACAGGCCCTTTACGTACGTAGGAACAACTCTTAGTCGAAGTTAAAATTTAAGTTTCAAAGTTATGCATTATCTGTTTTAGTATCTCTATAGCAATATTTTTCAACTGTTGTTGTGAATGTTATTTAAAGGTTATTCCAAAAAGAAACCATTAACGAAGCAGCAAAATGCCTTTTTGATTCCCACTTGAAGCAACAATGATTTTCGATTTAAAAAATCTCCCGCTCACCTTGGTCAACCAAGGCACCCACAACTTTGGTGTTATAGTAATCCGGTAGAAGGCGTTCGCACACGGCAACCAGCAGCCAGAAAGCTTGTTCTTCTGTGCAGAACAGTAGCAGCACCGAGGCAACGATATTCATGGCCTGGCAATATCCTGGAAACAACAGAATATCTCAAGAAACCATTAACTTTTTCACAAATTAGAGCAGCTTTCAAACTAAGCTATTTGGTACTGCATGCGGATGCAGCGATAGAAACACCTTAATTAAGAAATAGTCAAACTCATAAGTCCTTTTATAAAATGTTATCATTTCTATTACTGGTAAAAATTATGATGGTAGATTGTCAGTTCTCTATCTGTTTCAGACAGACTGACAGACAGACAGACACAAACTGACGTGTAGACATAGACTGACGAATAGGTAGAGAAGCAGACAGACGTAGACCGACGTGTAGACACTAACTGACAAATAAGTAGACAGACAGACAGACAGGTAGCCAACTAAATAATCTGATAGATACATAGATAGACAGACAGACAGATAGATATAAACCGACAGATAGGTTGATAAATAGCCTTCCTTACCGATACTTGGGTTTCGCCAGGCATAAGAAGTTAAAACCCTTCGAAGAGCAGCTATTCCTACATCTGATTGGAATGCTGGATGTTCAGGTAAAGATCTACAAGTTAAGAAAAGAGTCACCTTTTATAGTAATAGTGGTGTATCGTTGTTTTGTCAGAGCAATGACACCACATGATAACCTCCTAAACTTCCCATTATACCCTGATGTGGTTTAAAACATCGAAATATAACTGTACTGAGCCCTTCTTGGAGCCTCCTTCTCTCAATCTTCTTCTTTAAGGCTGCTCTCAAGAGTTTTCTGAAGATTTTGACAATCTTTAACATACGCCTTTCTACGGAGAAATACATTAGAAGTGTTTTCTTAAGAAAAAGTAAAATGTAGGACTTTCTAGGAAGGAAACGCATTTCTGGGCTTCTTAGAAGAAGTAAAATGAATTTCACGTCTTTCCATAAGTTAAATTAAGGACTTTTCTGGAAAAACATCTGTAGGACCCGCCAAAAAGAATTAAGATAAAAAGATTTTCCTAGAAGAAGACAAATACAGGGCTTTCAGGAAGTTAATCAAAAGATGCTCTCCGTTTTGCATTTCAGGATGACTTCTTAAACACGACAATTTGTCGCTTACCTGTGCAAGTCTCGTTCAATTTCTTCAGTGGCCACAGTATTCTTGTCTTTACATTGATTTACCAACTTTGCATAGTATCCAGGATGAGTTTCGATCTAGCAAAGAAAAAAACTAGTAAACCCAACAAATTTGTGTCCAACCTTCAAATAAACGTATCTTGTAAAACGGTCACACTGCCCTTTCCCCACCAGTCTTATTTTATGGCATTCAAAGCTAAGACGACAGATGTTAAAAGAAGGTCGAAGCATGCACTGGATCCACTAAGGATGATCAAGGTGGTAACATAAGGATAAAAAATGAACTAAGATCTGGAATTGTGCACTTACTTCCTTGAGTTATGTCAGTTCCTAAGACTAAATTAGCCAAAGGTAGACAAGGGAATACAAATACCTGAATATACATTTTAATCACGAGCTGTTTTACCTCATTTATGGCTCCTGAGAAGACAAGCCATATCTCTGCCCTCAAGCTGTCCGGGATTCCTTTCAAAATCAGCTCATGTGTCTTGACAGTGCGATACATACATACCCCCCTAGATAAAGATACGAAGCAGTGTCTCATGACGTGGAAAAAGAACTGTACAGAAACTGTATCTTGCACCAGCTCCCCTATGGAAAATGTAATTTCTGGCGATTGAGTGACCTTTGGAACGAATTAGACAGAAATTGATATTTCTGCGGCACGGTACAGCAGTAGAGACTGGGTTCGAAATAGAAGTGTATTGTGGGTAATAGTTGAGTATATAAGATGAATAGAGAACGTGTTGAGTCAATCTAGGCTCTGACTCTTGACCAACACACTCAGAAAAAATTTAATGTAAAACAATTTTTCATACTGCTGTAATTTGTTCAATTTAAGGTGTTGCCAAGTCATGATAGGAGAGTGATGTAAATGATTGAGGTTTCAAAATTAGGAATCCTTTAGACCACGGAGGAACGTGGCACTGCATTGGTTCGAGGAATACGTTTCCATTTTTCCCATGGGGTTTTTGGTTTTTCGTATCCGGCAGTGATCACAAGTTGTATTGTAGATATCGTTATGAGGATTGTGTAACATCCAACGAGTCAAACCTGTTCCACCAAAATAAACCAAACGGGTTTTATTTATCTGTTGTGTAGTGGAGCAGAAATAGTTAGTTTTCAACAAAGAATTTGTTGAAACATGTGGCCTCCAAAAACCTTTCTATTCAAACTTTGTTTTCAACGCACAACTAGTCCCTATTTGAAACTCAGAAAAATGGAGAATTAAAACAAGATATTTTGATAACCATCTTGTCACCCAACATATTTCACAGCAGACTCAAACTTTGACCTCTGATCTATTTAACATTTATATTAAAACTCCAAAGGTGTCTCGTAAGTGAAAGCTTGTATCTTTTCCTCCAGTTCAGAGAAGTGTAACTGATATCCTATTCCTGTTTACCTGCCATACTCAGCAAAGTGCAGACTCCAAAGATGTTCTTTAACTGACATCTTAGCATGCGTCTGGTCAGAAGACTTCGCACCAAACACGGTAGTAAGTGGTGGCTGGAATTCATCCTTGTTTCGTGGTTTAACGGATTTTCCACTGAAGTCCCATTTTCCTGTTTTATTCGATCTAAAACAGAGACAAAATCAAGTGTTGGTAAGCTTCTTATAAAATATTACACATATCATAGGTTTTTGGATACAAGAACGTCAGTACAGAGGTTAAGGGCTCTGTTTAGGTAACTTAGAAAGTACTTCGGATATAACTGTCACTTTTTGATCTTATTTTGTTGCTTTCGACATCATTCAAACGGAAATTCTCAGGTTTCGACAACTTTGCAACTAGGATTCCACTCATGTGGTGTACCCGGGTGAAGACACACAAACTTTCAAAGTGCCCAAGGAGCATTCTCCTCCTGACAATCTTTAAATTCCACGTTTCAAGTGTTGTTTCGATAATCTTTTCTGAAACAGCAAGGTACCACCAACATATAAGGAGATACACAATCTTCCCAAGATGCTTTAGGAGCCCTCTCCTCATGACAATCGTTTTTCAAGTGTTGTTTCGATAATCTTTTCTGAAATAGCCAGGTATCACCAACATATAAGGAGACACACAAGCTTCCAGATAGCTCAGCGAGCATTTTCTCATTATAATCTTCTTATTTCATGTTTTACTAGTTTTGTTTGGGAAGATATTTCTGAAAAAGCTGGGTTCCAACATAGAAGGAAATACACAAACTTCCTAAGATGGTAAAGGAACATTCTCCTGCTGAAAGCTTCTCATTGCGTGTTTCATAATGCTGCTTAAAAACTCCTTTCGGAAGTAGACAAAACCTGGAAATTACCCCTTAAGCTACAATTAAATTACTATTGTGGCAGAGCTGTTTAAGATTATATTGCAAGGTACTAATAGTTTGAATTATTTTCATGGCTGTGTACCTACTCCACATTGTATAAAAAATAGCTGGCTTCTTCCAACACTCACCTTGACTGAGGTGTTCTGGAGAGAAAATCTGAAATTTGCTGTGTTAAGTAGTCCCTATCACCCAATGAAGCGAGCAAAAAATTCATCTTTAAGAACAGAAAATTGGAAAGCAATCAATGTTTTGTATCACGAATACAAATATCAGTATAAACTCATTATTAATTTTCATCTAGTAAGTAAAAGACTAATGGCTTTTGCCTCAAACAAGACATTTGGACATTGTTATATTATAAAGTAAGTCAGTAAGTCATAATGCTACCAAAATTAAACACCTTAAACTTTAGTTTTACAATTAATAAGCTTTATAGAGAATTTTATCTAAATGACCCTCTTACCTTTGTTTTCGTCGTAATGTGCAACGCATTTGGTATAACGGCAGAAGTGTCAACTTTCTCGACAAGATTTATCTCTCTCATGGGAATAACAACTGAACATAACTGTCGGATCTGAAAATGTAACAAGGAATGGTTTAAAGTGGAAAATAAAGTGAAAGCATGATCAACAAAAGGAGAAGAAACATAACTGAGTCTGGTTTGTTGTTGCAATCTAAAGTCTGAGCTGCGGGACTTCTTGCATGCGCAAAGTACCAAGAATCAATACGAAGTCTCCATCGAGTCCAAATTTTCAAAAGACCTTTAAAGGTTTTCGAGAATGTTCAAAGATTTCTAAAGACAGGTTGGCGCTCCTGAAACGCCCAAGGATTTCCGATTGCAATGTTTTGTCCTGCAGTTAAGATTAATAGAAGGTGGTACAGATTTAGATTGGATAGACTAAGGGAAATACCTCAACATAAGACAAAAAGTAAGTAATAAACAAATCAATAACTGAACAGAACATACTTTACTGTTAAAACAAAGGTAGTTCGGTGAGCAATAAAGAGTTCCCCAAACATGGGACTTGTTGTGTGGACTCCACAAAGTGCATTCACAGCGGCCATCAAGTCGCTCTTCAATGGGAAGACGAAACAGATTCCTGAAATTTAATCGTAACACAACGATTACAAATCTAAGCTTTATACTTCAAGTAATTCTACTAATTTAATCTAAGTTGCCTTTGTCTATTTAGATTTATTTTGCAATCTTACAAACCAAGTACAATAGAAATATTTATTATGTAATTATTTCTTTGTTAGCGCTGTGGAGCCTAACCATGCTGATTATCCTTCATTTATGTATTCACTGCCAATTACTATGATTAAAACAAACTCCTTAGGTCACTTGTACTCAGAGCCAAAAGAGACCATAATTATGGTGCCCACAAACTGGAAATTCTATAACAAGTACAGTTTTGCAAGTCCAAATACTTGTTGTTGGGGAAAATTTCAAACTCTAGTAGCTTGCCATAGTGGGTAGAGCAATGGTGGATCTATTTTTGACTACAGCTTGTGGATTTCTAATTCCAAGATGAGATTTTTGGTGTAAATCTAGTTAACCTGATTATAATAAAACGTATTATTATTATTATTATTATTATTATTATTATTATTATAATTGTTGTTATTGTTACATAGCCCCCCTGTCATATTAGCTACATTTAAATATGCACCTATAAAATTCACTTTGTGCCCTTGCATCCAAATCCCGCTTTAATGATGGAACTTTCTTGATGGTTTTGCCATCGCTTCTGCAAAAAACGTTAATTTCAAGCTAGTGGACAACAAAGAAAAAATGTTTGGAATTGAGTTATACAGTCAAGCTCTTATATACTTTTAATATGGGTACAATGGGTAAAATAATATCACTTAGAATTGTACAGTTGCACCTTTACTACTAATGTTTCGTCAGTTTGGTATTTAATAGGAGTCAATGGTTGACTAAATTCTGTACTTAGAATCAATTTCTTTTTGTGTATTATACAACAATATAACAGAGTCCACGTCCAAAACTTTGTTTTGGATGTCACAGACATGAAACAAAGATGAATAGTTGTGAATAATGGAATAGCTAACTTTTCTTGTCTTAAGTTTAAAGACCATTGACTTATGCGAGGTGACTTCAAACTACACAGTATTTTCCTAAAACAATAAAAAGCAGCTTACTTTTTAAATGCTGAAAGAGATTTGTCCTGTTCATACCCCTCTTCAAGTAGAAGCCTATTGAAAATAAAAATTGAAATATTGCTAAATCAAGATATTCATTAGCAAAGTAATATTTAACTTTTTGTTACAACACAACTTCTCGAGAGCTCTGGTTACCATTTTCAAACATAATGCATGAAAGCTCTAGAAAAGCTGAAAGTTTAGCACTGATCTTGAAACAGTAATCACGCCACGGCATTTCCATTTCGCCATATTATATCACATTTCAACTAACAAAAAATTTCAGTTCAGCCGGAAAGGAGCTAATACAAAATGTTAGTAGTTCCTGAGTGACTTTCTAGTCTGGGAACAAGTTCCATGGCAACACAAAAGAGTATGTTCTACTCTTTCGTCAGACTTCTTGATTTGTTTAGTACTTTGTCGCTTCAAAAAAATTATAAGAGTTAAGGTAGGAAAGAAAACTAGTCATTTTTTGCGAGTTCGACCATCACAGATTTGCTCAAAGGAACAATATACAAAAGTATGTATAAAAGCTATGTATCTCATTGAATCAAAAACTGTCCAGAAACTCTTCACTTTGGTTCATTTGCCTTAATACTTACTGTCTCATAGCAAGGTTTGCGAGTTGCTCCATCAGACCAAATGTCTCCGATGGGTGGAGTAAGAGGGAGAAACAAAACTGTAGAAAGATCACAAAATCTAAGATTAAACCTTAATCAGATTGATTTGACAATAATTAACAGTGCCAGAAAAAATATTTTAGACCTGCAAGAATCAAAAATAGCAATAGAATACCTTTTACAAACATAAAATGAAAAAAAGATCAAAAGATTGCACTGTGATTTTAAGCCCACTGACAATGGTAAAAGCGATACATAATGGTCCATTTCTAGTTACAAGGCATAAACAGAACGAAAAGTTTGTAAGTAAAATTGCTGAATTACAGAATTGGATAGTGCAAATGTCAGCTGGTGCAGTTTAATCAAAGCAACCTTCCTGCCAGCTACCAAAAGAAACCAACTCAGTCCAGATTGCAGCAGAGCATTCTATGCCTGTATTGTACTGATCGGCCACAACAACCTTTCAGCCAACTGCCAAGGCAGACCATCTCAATTCAGATTGCAGCAGAACCATCTAGTATGTCTGTTTTGCACTTATGTGAGCATTGATCAGCTACAACAACCTTCCTGCAAACTGCCAAAGGAGACTATATCAGTCCAGATTACAGCAGAGTCTTCTATGCCTTACTGCACTGATCGGCTACAACAACTTTCCTGCAAACTACCTAAGGAGACTATATCAGTCCAGATTACAGCAGAGCCTTCTATGCCTTATTGCATTGATTGGCTACAACAACTTTCCTGCAAACTACCAAAGGAGACTATATCAGTCCAGATTGCAGCAGGACCATCTATGCCAGTACTGTACTGATGTGCTGATCGACTACAACAACCTTCCTGCAAACTGCCAAAGGAGACTATATCAGTCCAGATTACAGCAGAGCCTTCTATGCCTTATTGCACTGATTGGCTACAACAACCTTCCTGCAAACTACCAAAGGAGACTATCTCAGTCCAGATTGCAGCAGGACCATCTATGCCAGTACTGTACTGATGTGCTGATCGACTATGACAACCTTCCTGCCAACTTCCAAAGGAGACCATCTGAGTCAGATTGCAGTAGAGCCTATAACGCCTAATTGCACTGATCGGCTACAACAACCTTCCTGCAAACTGCCAAAACCCAGACTGCAGCAGGAACATCTATGCCTGTTTGGCACTGATGTACTGATTGAATACGACAACCTTCCTTCCAACTGCTAAAGGAGACCTTTTGAGTCCAGATTGCAGCAAAACCATCTATTCCTGCATTGTACTGATCAGCTACAGCAACATTTCTGTCAACTGCCAAAGCAGACTACCTCAGTCTAGATTGCAGAAGGATCGTCTAACTCTGTATTGCACTGATGTAAGCATGGATCTGCTACAACAACCTTCCTGTCAACTGCCAAAGCAGACCATCTTAGTCAGATAGCAGCAGAACCATCTATGCCTGTTTCACACTGATGTATGCATTGATCAGCTACAACAACCTTCCTGCCAACTGTCAAAGGAGACTATATCAGTCCAGATTACAGCAGAGTCTTCTATGCCTTATTGCACTGATCAGCTAGAACAACCTTCCCACAAACTACTAAAGGAGACCATCTCAGTCCTGATTACAGCAGGACCATCTATGCCAGTACTGTACTGATGTGAGCATTGATCAGCTAAAACAACCTTTCCTGCCAACTGCCAAAGGAGACCTTTTGAGTCCAGATTGCAGCAAAACCATTTATGCCTGTATTGTTCTGATCAGATACAGAAATGTTTCCATCAACTGCCAAAGCATACTACCTTGGTCTAGATTGCAGCAGGAGCATCTAAGCCTGTATTACACTGATGTAAGCACTGATCAGCTACAACCTTCCTGCCAACTGCCAAAGGAGACTTTTTGAGTCTAGATTGCAGCAAAACCATCTATGCCTGTATTATTCTGATGTTACCATTGATCAGCTATGGCAACCTTCCCATCAACTACCAAAGAAGACTACCTCAGTCTTGACTGCAGCAGGACCATCTATGCCTGTATTACACTGATGCAGTCGTTAATCAGCTACAACAACCTTCCCGTCAACTGCCAAAGCAGACCACCTGGTTTCAGATTATTTGCAGCAGAGCCTTATGTGACTGTATTGCACTGTAGGTATTATCAACTTTCTTCTGTTCAGTGTAGCTGTAGCTTAACTACCTGAGTACTACCTGAGTGTAAAACGGAGTACGGACAAAGAGAGGAGGTGAAGGGTGCACCACCAGCTTCCATTGATACCAGCACTCTCAGAAAGCTGAAGGAACTACTCAGCCATAGCAACCTTCCTGCCAACTGCCAAAGGAGTCCATCTGAGTCAAGATTGCAGCAGCATCTTCTATGTCTGTATTGTACTGGTTAAACACAACTAGACACATTGAAACTACATTTTTCCCTACATGATATCTATAAAAATTAAGCAAAGTTCTAACTGTTAAAATCAAGCTGAGCCAACCTCTCCTTCTCTTGTAGTAATCCTTATCCCATCTGGTAACACCATGCCATTGGTTCGCTCCAAAGACTGTGAAACACGCAGCACACCAAAATGAAAGTCTGTTTTTGAACTAATCATTCTGCATAATCTTAAACAATGGCCATTTTTAAATTAGAAGATATCTAACTTGTCTGGATGACCTCTGCCATCTCTGATTGCTTAGCCATTTTAAAATAAGGCTACCATCTAACCGATGCCCTTACAGATGACCTTATATTGCAAGACAGCTTTGTTGTCAACTATAACGATTGGACAATAAAAACAAGAAAGCTTTATGCGGCCTTTGGGTTACGTTTAGTTTAGCCTTTTGTTGAGTGAAAATGCTATTGTATTCAGGTCTCTTTCCAACAAAATTCTGCAAAGCCGACCACCATATCATCAACTTGAATTTATACCAGACATCCTTAAAGTGAGACAGTAAGTTCGTCCAGACAGCTAAGCTGTCTGCTAGTCAAAAGCAGCCAATCCTAATACATAGCACCCTGAAAACTAAAAAAAAATTAGCTTAAACCTAAACATTCTTGAACCCTTTCCACCCCCAACTGTGACCCAGACTTTTCAGTTTGGAAGAACTTTGTTTTTCACCTTCAAATAACTTCTTTAATATTGATCCATTTTCTCATTACCATACACCTCATTTTGGACAAGAAAGGTAAGGAGAAGTTAAGTGTCAATAAACTAGGGCAAGAATGATTTTTGGTATTCAACTTACTGTGACATCAGTCCACTTGATGACCAACCTTGCTTCTTTCCCCATCAGGAATGAATAAAAACAGAGATGGTTGACAGAGAGGTAGAGCCAGCCTTGTCGTGGTACCCTTCCTTTCCAATAACTACATGAATAATCTGTAAACACAAATACACAGTACTTTCCTTAATGTTTTTGAGCTAGTATATAATTTCATAACAATAAACCTTATCACTGCAACTGAAACCTGGCAGTGGGCTGTACCCTTGTAGCTCAAGATCAATCTGGCATCCATTATAACAGCTTAGTCCTTTCTTGAACCTAAGTAGCCCATGGGGCCAGGGCCCACTCCAGTTTCTGTAGTGTGAAGCAGACAACAGTCGTTGACTCCCCCTGGATAGTACACTAGTCCATCACTGGACAGTACACTAGTCCATCACAGATTAGCCCCCAGCAGAGCTGGTACTCATTTATACAAATAATATAAGTTTTAAATCTAGACTTACAGTTTACAAGTTTTTCTTCCTCTGGCATATTGAACAGGCGATGAAAACGACAACTAGCTGATTTAAATCTGCTTGATTCAATATCTGCAAAACAATTTGTCTTTCATTTAATATAATTGTAACTTGTTAAAAGGTACAATTATAATAAAAGAATATGTACGTAGTTATGTATTAGTTAATCGGGTACTTGTATATTAAAATTAATGATCTTATCATTAAAAACTCAACATTTAGTTATAACAAGGATCATTCAAGGTTGAATTATATTTTCTTTCTAATTATTTTTGTAAACTAGTTATTTTGAGATTCAAAAGCAGCTTCAGCTGTTTTGAGTTTATTTAAAGCTTGAAATAATAAATTAATGTAAATCAAGTCTTAAGATAATCATTTTTGTCTCTGAAATATATTCTCATCTAAAAATAGAACTCAAAAGTTTGAAAGAGCAAAACAAGTTGCCAGTAAGCAAGGTTTCCTATTTACAGTGTTTGGGTTTGGGTTGACAATGAGTCCTTATACAAACTTTGAAATCTAAAGGGGGACTCATTAGAGACGAGTGGGGAGTTGGGGACTTTTCTTAGAGAGCTTAACAGTCACCTTTAATGTGCTATACATAAACTGTTTTCTAAATCAAGAACTACACACTTGGCGATGTCCCTGATGCTTGGTCCTGATCAGCCTCGAAATTTGCAACTAGACTCTCGATTTTAGCTCTCACATACTCCCTGACATCTTCTTCACTGTCAATAGCCACTATGTAGATGCGAACAAGAAAAGATAATTGAATCACTTCTGTCAGTATTTGAATTCTTCTTTTAGGATTAATCCATTTTAAATCCACAATTTCCAAAATTACAAAAGAACCTTCAACTTATAAATTGGTTCATTTATAGGTAAGCTAAGGGTTTGAAAATAAATCAAGCTTTCCAAAATAAAATTCCATTAATATAAAAGACTAGTAATTAAGCACATAATAAACATGTTTACTATGTGAAAATATTTGAATGTCTTTCTAAATAATCAAGTGCTAGGTCTATCTGTGAGACCTAAGGTCTTTCACTGGACAGACAAGTAGAGCGAGGTCTGTGCCAAAGACAGAGGGAAAATTAATATTCCCATACATCAGAGCAAGTGAGGTTATTTAGCTGTCATTACATGACTTCAAATTTAGGTTAGTAAAAGGGAGCAAACAATAGCAAGAAACCAGACCAATAACTCCCCTGTCCTATATGGAAAGTTATTGGTCAGATTTCAGGACAATCAGCATCAGGATTTGGTTATTAAACTAAGGCCTTTCATTCAGAATCCTCACTAAATAATTGACTGACGTACCCTGTTCCCAAAACATAAATTTATTCCTTCTAGCAAAACAAAGCTTTCATTTGTTTTACATTGAAAATTTCTATAAATATTCCATCACTGTGGAAGAGATTATTAGTTGACATTGCCCAGTGAGTGATGGGTATATTCATTGACAGATGTTCTACTGCCTTACCTAAAGTTTTTTTAGGAGGTATATCTATTATTTACTTTTAGCAAAACAGTGCATTCATTTGCTTTACATTCTTGAAACACTTTATTAAGGAGGAATTATTTTTTACATAGTATCGAGGTTTCATTAATTTTCCCCTTTTTGGATGAAAGACAAAATACTCGTCCAAACACAAAGAAGAAAAAGATGATAATGAACCCTTGATAATATTCAATGGCCGAGGAAGATCCTCGATCATTAAAAGCACTAACCAGTGAGTGATGCGTATATTCTACTGCCTCACCTAATGTTTCTAAAAGGTATTTAGCAAGCCAGTTCCAGTCTTCTTCTACCTCCTCCCAGCTTGAAGCACTGGATATAACTAAATTGAAATGTAGTTGTTTCATTGTTATTTTAAATCACTAATTCATTAAACAATGTGTTTTCATAAAGGGAATCTCTAAAGTGTCCCTAATGTTCCCTGGAAAATGTTATTTGTATCACAAAAATGACCTTTTTAGAAGTCTTGCTATATTATCCATATGTTCAATTTGCCACAACAAAGATAAAAAGTCAATGTTCTTGATTGAAAGTCAGACCACCAGAAGTGACATAGACATGAGAATTTCGCGCTGCAATACTTGCTCACGAAACCCTTTCAATTATTTTCAATCATGGTTCATTGGTGTAGGGCTGGTGGTTGCTCTAACACTGTGAACAGCAGATTTATGCAGCACTCATGGCCTTGACAAACTTGTGCACTTGAGTTCTCATGTCTGTCATAGGTCACCTGTATAATCGAAGCAAAGCAACACATCCAGTTGACAAAAAAGGCAAAATTCTGCTTTTCATTTGCATTTTTTTGTTCTGAGTTTTCGTGCGGCTATTTTTACTCATTTTACCAAAACAGTAGGGCACAGACAACATTTGAACCAGATACTGACGTGACTTTGAGAGATTCCCTTTAAAGGCATCTGTTACTGAAAACAACCATATTATATAAATAATTTATAAAAAAAGTTTCACACAACTGGTTTTTGCTGCTCGATAAATGATGATTAAACTGGGCACATATGAACTCAACAGAAAAAGGTTTTGTTGTATATCAAGTGTTAAAAAAAACTGCAATAGGCTGTATTCTCATACATATATTTTTTAAGCAGATATGATTATCATTTAATATACTTGCTACAAGTTTCAAGAGGGAGTATTTACAGAAAAAAGGGAAGATTGCTTAATAAGGTGACCAATTGATTTATATCATGATTATAACATAAAGGGCAAAATTACTTCAAGCTGATTGAATAACAGTGGGGGCATTTTTTCTTAATTCAGGACAAAATTACTTAGCACTGATTGGTCGCTGGTACGCTTCTGAAAATTTCCAAAGATTTTCTGAAAATTTTAAGTCTCAAAAATGCCTTTATTAGAAACATTTTCTGAAGATTTTCAAAAATTTCCGAAGATTCCCAATTGTTTCTGAAAATTTTCCGAAATTTATTAAAAATCTTAGAAAAACAACTTCAAACCTCTTCCAAAGAGGTTGCAAAGATTTTATTTCATCTCCAGCAAGTTTTCAAAGAAACTTGGAATATAAATGATTTAAGTTATGCAACACCTCTCGCGGGATCCCGGGAAGAATGAAGAAATTTACCCTTGGTGTCATAAACATGTAATTGCCTGGTTCCTCATTAAAATTTAGGGATTTTAAAATGTCACTTGTGTTTTCAATTTTTTCCAAATTTTGGAAAAAGTTGAAAACACTCGTGAAATTGATCCTTAATTTTACTCGGTCCCATGCGATTACCTATACAAAGCCTTTGAGAGCCAAATCAAATTTTGATTAAATACATCATATACTGATTCCAGCAAAGCCTTGCTACTGGAAACGGGGTATAATCCAAGTTTTGCTGATCTACAGCATCAACAAAGATCCTCATAAACCCACACAAAGGAAAGAGAAACCTCTGACCTTGATAAGAGTAAACCCACAAATTATTAACAGATCTATATATTTATATAGATACCACTCTAGCCAAATGGGCTGAAATTACAGAAATATTTCCACACGCATCTGGATTCTTAAAATGTTTCAGAGAGGAAAGTTTAAACTTCAATGTAGGCAATTGGTTGCCATGACAACAAGATAAAGTGCTTTGGTTGCAACCACTTAGTCAAGCAGTACCTTATCAACCCAAGATCACAATGTCCCTAATATATAATAAACAGGGCTATAATAAGTTTTCCATTTCTACAAACTAAAGCTTTGACATCACAATTATGATATTTCTTGCTTAACACATGGAAGCTAACAAAGTTTTGGATTAGAATTGAAAAAAATTCTTCTGTGCCAAGTTGGTAATGATTTTGCATTTTTTAGAAATGTTTAAGTCATAGAGGTGAGTAGTTTTGAGAAGCCTGACACATGCTGTCGAAACTCCAATATTTTCCTGAGCTTTTAGGCAAGACAAATTACTAGAGCCTTGACAAAATGCAAGTGCAGTTTTTCTCTAGTTTCGTGATTGCATTTTAATATCAGACAGGGTTATAAAATAAGCTGAGTGGTTTATTCTCGTGAAAACTCCAAGCTTTGAAAAGTGTAACTTTAAAGATTTGAAGTGTCTTGGTGTCCAACAGCTGCACAGGGTTTTTATAAAACTCTGTCCAACAGACAAAAAATTTCTCAACAACCAAAAATACCAAAATTATACCTCACTTTATGAGCAACCAAAGATTCTTGAAATCTCTGTTAAGGTTAGAAAAAATGGTGAGGGTTGGGGTAAGCGACTGTCAGACTCAGAGTTTTATTGGAACCCTGTTTGAGTGTCGGACACTGAGACACAACCTTAAAGATAATAGTTACACAAGTAAAGGCTAGAGTTCACAATTTCTCAACAAAATAAACCTCTGTTATTTCCAAAATTAAAGGGAGATGTTGAGTGACTAGCTATGCATAAGATGCATAGTAAAATTATAGAGAAGTAATTATTGCTGTACACAGTCTTTTGCCAAAACTCTGCCAGAAAAATAATAAATCTTTGAATAATAAATCTTTGTGTGTGGACTTTGAGCTTGGTACATCCCGCAACCAAAACAAAAAATTTGATTCATTCTTACTGTTGCCATAGCAATTTTGTGATGTCACATGTCAAAATATGAATTTACATTGAAATTTCACTTCAAAATAAAATTAAGTAGTCACTTGTCGCCCATCTGTAAAATTAAATTGATTAGAGCACATATGATTAAACAGCACAATAGATTATAGTAACTTTTTTGTTGCAATAAACAAGCAAGGAGGTAATCTGAGACTGATTTATAAAAAAATAATTTCTTTCTTTCTGGCCGTTTCGTGTGTTTACAAAAAAAGTGTTATTGTTCTCACAAAGAACCTAACAAGCAATAAGTGAGCAACTTCCGTGAAGACAAATAAACCTACCATAACTGACATCTGAACTTGGCAGCTGCAGCAAGATACGAAACGGCGGAGGCTGAAACAACATATAGTTCAAAATTTAGGAAATCAAAGAGGGCAGAGTTACTCTTAAATGACTTTTTAAAATGTATTTGTTCATTGCCACCCTGAAAGACCTGGAAACGGGATCACAATATAAACACCCCGTCTTCCATCTTCATTTAATTGCTAACTTACTTTAGTGTCCAACACGTTATCAAGGGTGCCAATGAGTAATGAAGTCAGCCCACCACCGCCATGGCCTTTTCTTCTCTGTAGAACAAAGTATGGATTAGCTCGCTCCGCTACCCTGCAGAAGAAAAGAACACCGTTGAGTCAATAATCCACCGTACGAATAAACATTTGTCCTCAAATACTGTATACTTTCGTCGTTTTCGCGGTAGAACAATAAAAACGCCAAGACATGCTTACCACAAAGCATTGGCCAAAAGCACTTCTTCTGGCCTGACCCACATCTTATTGTTCGCGACAAACGCCAAGATCTTACTTTGTTTAATTCATTGATTTCCTTTTTTCTAACAGACCGTGGAATATTTTGGTTGGTTAATAAACAACTTTGAGCATGTTCCGCACCGGAGCCGCAGACCAACAGCAGGCGCAGGCAAAAAGGTACCCAGGACCACAGGCAGCCCAAGCTTAGTATTTTCACAATCATGCATGCGCAGTGCGTATCCATATCCTACTGTTTTGGCGGGCCGCGCCACAGGTCTTACAAATGTCACCGAATTCTGTCGCCCAGACAAAACAATGGGCAACAAACACTGCAAATCATTTTGAAATAACATACAAAGGCAAAAACCTGTGGCCCGCCAAAACAGTGGGATATAATCCCTCCGCATGATTGTGAAAACGCCTTATAGCGATTTGCAGTGTAATAATATATAGAGTAAGTGACGGGCAAATAAATTTTCGACATTAGCGTTTTTCTATTTCGTGCTAGCCAGTGTATATTCGCCGCTCGATATAGTTATTCCCTTTTCCTCGGACAGAGAGCCTATTGACAAGCTAATTTCAGTCGTGCAAATGTCACTAATACCTCGGTTCTCGCGTCCTTTTGTCATCTAGAGGAGGTGAACCGAACGGGAATTCGGAGGTTCCCCAGTGAAAAGTACCAGCGATACAAAAGGAGGCAAGAATTGAGTATGAAATAATTAGTTGTTTATAACATTTTGCACGAAATAGAGGTACAATAATCTCAGTGAAACTTTATTTGTCTGTTATATACTCTCCTCCTGACACAGAATTCGGAATCCACTATAATTATACCTTTATCCACCGTTGTGAAATCCGGAATCCAAAATCCGAAAAGCTACAGAATCTACACCCGGAATCTGGATTACCATAGACGCTCTAATAATGCGTTTAAAATGTTTACAATGTGTTGAATGGATCTTGTACTCCATGTTTTCGCTTCAATTTTAACATAAATTGAAAAACAAGAACCTGTTACGAATTGTTGGCTAAAATAATTAATCCAAATGGGTATTAAATGGAAAATCATAGCCTAGCACAGGGACCGCGGAGCTACTTTGAAAGTGGGCGGGCTGACTAGTGGCTCAAAGTGGGCGGGCTGACTAGTGACTCAAAGTGGGCGGGCTGACTAGTGACTCAAAGTGGGCGGGCTGACTAGTG
>JAOBRD020352949.1:0-20542 GCA_027575215.2 Hydrozoanthus sils | reverse complement strand
CCCCCTTCCCTCCTAGAAATCCTGGCTACGCCACTGGTTCGGTGTCTAGCTTCAAAAGAAACGTGTCTTGTATTGCAACAAAGCGCGTTGCAGTAAGCGTGAAAATATTTTTTGATAGTTTTCACAACAACTCGTTAGGAAAACTGAAATATATACCCTATGGACCAACAAATACAGTCAAGTGAGCAACAGTTTTGCGTGGTGGTCAAATCGTTTGAAACTTGGTTGACCCAAAATAAGGGGACCTTAAATTTTTACCCCACCGTGGCATTCTACTTACTTCAATATTCATGTGAGCGTTCGTCGTTATCTGCTTGGCTCGTTGACCGAAATCCAATGTACATCGGGTTTCATTCAAGTCAATGACTCTTGGCGATACGCACATCTAAATAATTAAAACAATATTAGTGAGAGACCGTCTTTACCTTTTAAGTCTCTATAAAGCTTACTTTTTTTTTACTTTTCAGATTGGAACTGTTGTCATCTATGAACTAAGTATGCTGTTTATTTAAAAAAAAGATTGGGATGTATGTTTTGACCGAGCAGGCCGGGGACTTGTAACCTGCATATGACGCTGTGAGGATTTGTTTAAAAATTTTCATTTCTAATAAAAAAAAGAAAATTTTTACTTCAAACAATTTCAAGCCCAAAAAATGTAACAGGAACAGCGAGAAACTGTTTTATTTTCGACAATTATTTTTACTAAAGGGTTTTACTTTTCAAACACTTACATTTATACTTTTTCTAAGTGCTTTTCATCTAAAGTTTATAGGTATACAGTAATTCATCAGTGATTAATCTTTGTAAGTACTAGCTGCAGTAGTCCTTTATTCAATAATTGTTTTATTTCTTTGCCGCCTTTCTTTTTATTCCGTCCTTCCAAGTACACGACATTAATCTTCTACAATCTTGCCGGAGCCATAGGGCCTCCGCCAGTTTTCTCCAACAGACTCTGTTCTTGGCAGTCCTTTTGGTCTGTTCGCACGTCATTTCTGTCCTTTGATACTCTTCCATAACTGTTCTCTTCCAAAAATGTTTCGACCTCATTTAGTCCATACTAGTCTAATTTCGGGCTTGCCGACGTTAACCAATTCATTAAGACAAGAGGTTACGCCGCAACTTGACTCGGGCAATTACTACCGTACTGAAATTGATTGAAGATGACAATATTTTTATCTCACTTGTCCCCTGCAATTTGTCAGCATTTAACACGAAAATATGAAACAGCTTATTTAACGGCTTTTTTTAATGCGGTATCGTCACTCATGCAAGAAAATCGCCAGCAATTACTAACGGGATTGTATTGTATGCTTAAAACATTTCCTATTTTTGCTAAAATAAAGTGGTTTTCCTTGAAATGAAAAAAATTAAATAAAAAAAAAACAACTTTGATTGTTTCAAGGGAAAACGAAAAAAAAAATGAAGATGCGTCCACTGCGGAATAAAAACCTCGGACTTTCTGCTTGTATATTATGGCTCTTGCTGCCAGGAGCGGTTACCAAGTTCGACATGAAACACTGAAAAGAGCAAGCAGAGACTTCAATTCGGTGCTTTCGCCCGAGTAAAAAGCGGTTCAGTCATTATACATTGTACAACTAGCAAGCTACAAACTTAACTGTCGTTGCTGTTTTTACTTGCGTTACAGACCAGGAAACCTGAGCTCAACATAACGACAGCACTAAAAATTTAGTCGTTAGACGGCTTTCTTTACAGTGTAATATCGGTATGTAAAAAATTATTTCAAGTTAAAGATCCAATTTTTTGGGCAAAGGAAAAACACCGAAGCCAAACACTTACCACAAAGCTTGTTCTGCAGTTTCCCCCTAAACTATCCTGCAGAAGTCTCGTAAGTGATGAGTTTCTGAATGGAATATGAGTTCGGCTCCCTTCCGAGAGCGCATGAATCGTGTTTCTGTGAAGAAAGAAGTCACTCGTTACGGTTGATAATCTATTGAATTAACTTCATTTAACATACTTTAATGTACAACCTCAAAATAAATCTAACGCAGACCGCTTTTTCGGATACAAATATAAGGTATACTCTCAGACAAATTCGGCTCATAAAAGGAACACTTTAACCCAAAAGGCACACTTTCAGACAAATTCGGGTACATAAATTAAAAGGTACAGTCTTTCAGAGAAATTCAGGAACACAAAAGACACATTTTAAACAAATTCGGGTACTTAAAAGGCATACTTCAGGTACATAAAAGGCACACTTCTAGTTTTTCTCTGATGCCGTAGAGCAGCAAAAGCTTAGATTTTATAGAGTTTTAAGATCTTTTAGAAGCAGCATTAGGCAACCGCGTACACTCATTGTATATACTTCTAGACAAAGCCAGGTCATTTAATTAAATGCACATGTTCATAAAGTAGGTAAAAAGCGATTTTCAAGCGCTTTCTTTGATTTCGTAACTTGACGTATTCATGGCTAATTTAAGCGAAGATGGGATAGAGGGATGGGGGGGGGGAGGGGGGACGGCGTTTCAATCAATGAATCGGTTAAATCGACACATAACACCTAGGAGCACATGCATGAGTTCTCGTTTAAAGACCTGTATAGGCGTTTATATTAAAGTACGAGAAATTGCGTGGAAAAATTTGGTGAAAATCTTTTACGATTCTTCAGATATTAACATCTTAAGTTATCAACTGATGACAACACGAGTGGTTCCGACAGGATTTGGACAAATTTGGAGGTTTTTAATCTGCTGCTAATCCACAACCTTTAGAGGTATTTAAGCCAAAGTTGGGCTGCTGATGTATCGCGAGGTAGATGGATCATTAGTCCAAGTTTGGCTCGAACTTTTCCAAAGGTTGTGGATTGGCAGCAGATATCTAAAAAAATGCAAATTCGTCGGAAAGACTCGTGACGTCATCAACTGAAGACTTTAAACGTTAATATCTCAAGAACCATAAAAGATTTTGACAACTTTTTTTTCGCCGATATTCCTCATTTAGCAAGGTCTATCCACTGAAGTACACACAGCACCGGGTCGATAGATCAGTGAGCATGTTCTTTCAAGTCCCCCGCTAGATAACGAGAGATAAGCCCAACGGCTTAACGTACTTAAAGGCTGGAAATCTATATAACCCGGGATCTCACGCAGTCCAGGGCTCCACTAACTATCGGGCAGGTGCCGGACACATTGTCCGGTCAAACACGATTTTGCTCGGACATACGCGTTCTTGGCCAAACAAATTTGATCCATCTCAACGGGTTACAATTGGAACAAGAGGGTAGCCTAATTCATTAGACCCTCCCTCGGCGCAGCAGGGCATTTGAAGACCCCCTTACATCACAGCAGTAGCCGATTTGCGGTCACGACTGACAACTGGAAAATTTTGCAACTGTAACTAATTTCTTGGTCAAAAGTCCGTCTAGTACAATAATATTTTCTTTTTCGGGAACATGATAAGAGTTGAACGATTTTCATCACGACTGCCAATGTCTCAAAATTGAATTTTCTTTTAAAGCGCAAATGACCGGACAACATGTCTAGTAATCCACGGATATGCCGGACAATGCTTGATTCTGACGAGACAATGCACGTCCATTGACTGGCGGTTATTTCAAGCGCTGCAACCAGATATCTTACCAAGTTCAAGACGTTTTCTATTAGTGCCAAATGTTTTTTAAGAAGATACATTTGAGATTTCAACGTTTTGCTAAAACCTAAGCCATAAGAACGTTTTCGTGACTTCCTTACCCTAACTCCAGGAGCGAAAGGTTGATGTGTTGCAGTTCTGACAGTCGTTCACCTTCAACTAACGAACGTTTGATCCTTTCACTGCCAGCAAGATCGCATCTGAAAAGAAAGATAACGAAGAAAGACATTACATGAGATATTTTTATCCTGAAAAAGAACGATCTAGACCTTTACTACTGGTGAAAAGAAAGAAATACGATTTAACAACTTGCCTTTTGTATTCTTAAATATTTATATATTTTTTTTATCATAGAGGGTGTTGTCATCATAAGTCTATTTTATAAAGCACTATTCCTGGCGTGACAAACAAAAAATAATTGCAATCCGATGAAAATAATTCCAATCTCAAAGAAAAAGCTATATAATTGACTCATGATAAATAATTTCTAAGATTATAACTAATTGCCGATTGAACTTCGAAGCATGTAGATTTATCTGATTCATGAATGTCCATTCAAATATCAAACTCGCGCTGATCACTCGCAGGATTAATTCTAAACTCACTCCTGAGGCTTCAGACATGCATTAAAACTGTACGACGGCGGAAGTTCAACTATCGTTGTAAATCAGCTTTGACCATGCAAAATATTTCGGATGCTGAAACAAAGGTTTCTTAATTGTAAATTTCCGGGTTTTTTTTAATGTAACGTATATATTTATACAAACTATCTGCCACATACATGTTGATATGTCCCTTTACAACTACGTCATCTTGAAGCCGTATTGACTCAAGAAAGGCATCATCATTCTGTATAATTAAAATTGAACATATAATGTTAAACAAAATAAAATGGTATCAAAACTTTGGGCTCAAGCTATACCACTAATTTGAAAAACTGCTTACGAAAAAGCCACTTCGGTAGAAAGCGGATTGTAATATAGGGAGTTGGTTAATGGTATATCAAAATATCAAAAACTTACACACAGGGACTAGCGCTTCATTAACCCTTACAAATCGCACAGGGATAAATAAAATTCGTATCCCCCAAGCGGCCGTTTAATGTTTTGTTAATTTGGTAGATACTGATAAAATTCCTTCATAAAACACAACTTTTTTGAAAGAACAGGCCGCGAGCCTGAGCGAGAAACTCTCTTGTAATTGGCTAATCTTGTTAGTAACCATGGCAACACCAATATCCTCACTGCGCGCAATAAAGATATGATTTATTAATAAATGGCAACATCAGTATCTGTATAAAAAGAAAAGAATATAAGAAACTAGGGGGCGTTCGCTTGGGCCTGTTGCGGAATTGGAATACATATTGGAATAATCCGATTTTAATTTTCAAAACGAACAGTTATTCCAAGTACTCCATGAATTCTTAAGTGCGCGCAGTAATTTTAACGTCGGGTCAACGGATTTCATGAATAAAAATCAGAATAAAGTCCCAAACGAATGACTTCCAAAATTTCATAGTGTTCGTATTCCGGAATAATCCATGTGTTCCTATAGGCCCAAGCGAGCGCACGGGAGGGGGGAAGGGGGTGGAGGAATTTGTGCACACGTTTACTTTCAGTGAGTAACGAAACTTTAGTAACGGATCGCAGCCTATTAGTAAGGGCTAGTTTGTATCTTGGTAAACCGGGAGCATTCATTCTACTTTGGAAGATCCGAGGCAGGTGTTTCGTTTAGATACAGAGTTTACTCGACAAAAAATGAAACAAAGAAACTGAAGTGAAGATGCTTATTTTGCAGAAGCCATTACTACCAAAGAATACCGGTTACTGACTCAAGGAGCTTCCAACTTACATCATCATCTTCCAACAGATCTGTGCTACTTGAACTCGCCCTCTGTGAGAAAAAATGTAGAGTTAATAAAGTAAGTATGTTGATCTGACAGTTTTAAATACATCATTTTAATACCTAACCCGAGAAAAGAAAACATCGTTCAGTAAATCAAGTTTTGGACCAAGGAACGAGTGTTGAACTTATACAACAATATTATTTCGACTTTATGTCAAGTCATAGTCATGTTGAAAATTATTTACAAGCGCAGTCAGAATTTATATTTGCGTCTTAGAACAGCTCTAGGTCCCTAGAGGCTTTTAGGCCTTCGTTCATTGTTGGTTTTGAATTCTTTATGTAGTAAGCCTAGAGGAATTGCAACCTCGACCAACACTCGTTTCTTGGCCCAAAACTTGGATTTACTGAACGATGCAATGTTTTCTTTTCTCAGGTTATATAGTTATTGTAATGATGTAAAGTAAGTATGTCTTCACTTCAGAATCAATAACGTCTTTGTCTAAGTCTATTCAGAATCGGTTACTTCTTTGCCTCATCTTCATTGCATTTATAAAATGGAATTTCAATTGTGATGGCTTTGAGGTGGTCAGAGTATGGTTGCCGGAAAAGAACGAGGATTTATGGAAAGGACCAACCAGGAACCAGGTGATATTCAGATACGAAGGAGGAAGTGGAAATGGTTCGAAAGCCTAGGTAAAACATGACCAGGCAGGTGCTCACGTGGAACCCCTCTGGTAAGAGCAAGCGTGGAAGACCAAAGAACACGTAGAGGCAGAGTATGGAAGCGGAAATGAAGGACAATGGCTATTGAAATCACAATCAAAATTCCATTTTGTAAGCACAATGAAGACGACACAAGGTAAGTAATTATGAACAAATACCACTGAGTCAGAAATTTCAAGAATCTTAAACATTCTCAAGATGTCTTGTTATGTTGATTACCAAGCAAACAAGGTTAAGACAATTATTACATGGCTTCAGTTTGTGGTCAATAAAGATAGAACAAATGATTATCTCTATGCACTCGTGTTAAATCAGTCCAATAACCCCCAGGTCCTGTATGGGAAGTTATTGAACAACCTTAACGGCTTTGTACTCAACTGCACTGGAACAAAATATGACTTAATAATACTTTAAGCTATAAAGCTTACCAGGCTCCTCTCGCTGTCACTCTCATCCAGATCAACAAATAAATCACTAAAATCTGACTCGCTTGCACCACTGACAAGTGAAGCACCTGACTGACTCCGTAGCATTTCAGTTGACAACGATCTATCACAGGGTTCGGGCGATACAAAATCAGGTGAGGAAATCGGGCCCACAAGGCTGTGCCTCAGTGGTGAATTGGACTTAGATGAAGCGAGTGCCAGATTGGGTGTGGAAGTGATGTGGGGTCTGAATGTTGGTATCCGAGATGGGAAATTGCCGAGATTGGAAGACTTCTTTGGGGTTGGCAGCCGTGAGAGTCCAGTGCAGCGATCCAGGCTGTTCATTGATCGACTACTGTGGAGGGTCTTGGAGTCAGGAGTACTTTTACTTTCATTGACCGAACTTGCACGGGCTGTAATGACAGTAAGAATAACAACTAGGAGTTACCATTGGTATGGTAGAGTGCTGCAAGTGAGGTTAAGAACCTAGCGCTGGAGATTATATATTTGGTATGTGTGACTCTGCAAAAGCGGTCTCTTTCCACTGCACGTTGTTTAATACTTGTCAACAGCTAAACAACATCTAGCTAATGGCTCTTAGGTGCTTATCTCGGGTTTGTGTAGTGTAAAGAGGATGTGAGTCTTTGATTCCCCCTGGACAGCACACTAAACTATCGCAGGTTAGTTCCCAGCAGAACTGGTACTCATTTATACAGCTGGGTCGACTGGAACAAAGTCAGGTAAAGTGTCTTGTCCAAGGACACAACACAGTGGTCTGACCGGGGGCTCAAACTCGGCCACTGCGCCCCCGACTAAACAAAGTCTACTGCCCTTTAAAACGTATCTTTATTTGTAATGTAATGAGTTAAGATGCATTTTGGTCTTTACAGGCTTTTGTAACTGGCTTTTGCTAGAACTGTGTTCATGCATTCCCTGCTCTGACCATGGCTGTTAGCGAATGTTTGGGACTGTAGTTTGGGAGACCAGCTACTCTCCCGACAGAAACTACAGTCAGATCTTAGTAGGGACTTCCAGAGCTAATCCTAAATAAAATTCCCCATTACAAATGTGTTCGAGAACGAGGGTCACCTTTTAGAGTCAGTCAAAGGTCTTACAAAGTTAATTTTTGACGACATTACATCATTCAAAAACCGGTCCATCAGTCAAACAATGAAAGTTCTAAATCAAACTTACATCTGACTGAGAGTAACACCAGCGGGAAACTCTTTGCGTGACGCAGTGGGTACAAAAATTAAGCTAAGAAACACCCTTGAATTCATTTTGTAAATGCATTAGCTGTGGTACCAAATTTCTGGCAAATAACCTTTTACAATTTGGTCATAGAACATCCGTACCTGTTTTGACGGTATCCTTGTTCCGTGACCGCTCAACAGTTATCTGGCATACAGCATGAGATCTGTAACGCCAATTCAACAGTCAGTAAAGAAACTAGAAGAGACTTGTGCAATTAAGGACTTCATATCAACTGTAAATCTTTATTCAAACTTGCAACAGAGTGCCTTTTGCTCAGACTCTTTTCATCCAAGGATCCAGACTACATAGAAAAGGCTTTTATCAGTTACTGACCGGAAATGCTATTAAGGAAAATAATGGACGTGAAACGCGTTTAGGTTTCCCTTTCCCGAATAAAAGTGTAAAAAAACAGGTCCAGTATTTTAATTGCGGGCTACAACGGGAGCCAGCAACTCATTCTGCCAAAACTCTTTCATATGAACAGTAAGAAGATTTTGGTGCATAGTTTGTTCAAGTGAGCATGTGACAAACTTGAGAAGTGCTGAATTAAGCGCCAGACGTCCGTGTTTCCACGGAGGCCAACCAGAAATCAAATATCAGTAGTAGACGCGTACTTGCACACGTCATGTGGTCGCGGTGATCATCACGGATCGAGGCCATCAAGACGCCTTTCACTTCCGTTTTGATTTTACCGTCGAGACGTGAACAGGGCAAATTTATAGGAATATAATATGAAATGATTGAATCAAGTACGAAAGATTTGGCAAAATATCTTTTAGTTTGGGCATTTTAAATTGAGTTTTCGTGCCCTTTTCCTTGAAGTGCACGTCCGTCATGGTAAGGCGCGCTGCTTAAGTAGGAAAATTGCACCAAAAACGCCATATTTGATCCATTCTACTCACAGTTTTAAACAGACCTCTGTCGTGAAGAAGTCTTCCGGTGCTTAAAGTCTCTATTTTAAAACGAGTAGAGAAATGTGTTTTTGTTGCATTTACAGAAATTGCATAAAGTAATTCAATTCCCGTGGTCCTCAAAATGGGGCTGCAGGTTTCTTTAACAGTGCATGACTGGCCAATATGGGTAAACAAGTACAGTATTCATTTCTTGTATGAACTAATAATTCAAAAGAATTCAAGGCCATTAAAAAAACTGTTCCCATACCTGCTTGAGACCCTATTCATCCTCGTTTCTGCAAACACCAGTCTTTTTTTACCAGCCCTCAGCAGATTGAAAACTTCGCTTGTGCTCCGAACGACATATTCCGTAAGGTTTTCAACAAAAACACCTAAAAAATAAGGGGAAAAGCTCAGTATTTGGACGCCTGCGACATGTGAACCAGTTTTAACCAGGTTTCAAAACAGCTAGAACTCGCTAAAAAAATAATTTAATAATGAGTGTAATTGAAGTACAACAGTTGCTAAAATGCGCCTTCCATACCTGAGACAAAACAACTCACCCTCTCCGGGTAATATCATGCCAATTCTGTCTTCCTGTTTTCTTTTTGTTTGTTTGTTTGTTTGTTTGTTTGTTTGCTTTTTTCAGAAAAACCCTTCTGCTTTTGGTGATGGTGGACCTTTCTGGCAGCTTATAATTAGGATTTTTTTTTTTTTTGACAGACTGGCGCCTTAAATAGCTACTTTTTAAGTCATCCACATTTTGCTCAGCTTAACTTGTGGAGTTTGATTTACTAACACCATTAGAGTAAAAGGTTACCATAAATTATTAAAAATTATCGAGTTACCTCGCTTGGGATCTTCTCGGAGAATCAACTCCATCTTATTGTTCTGGTTAAGAAGATCATAGATCTTCTCTTGGTAGATCTGAAGATACGACACGTATACCTGGATAAAACATAAATTACATTATTACTTTAAATGGATTGTCCCTGTACACGTTGCATAGTACAGTGGAATCCCACCTTACAGCCACCTCATTATAATGGTCACTTTTTGTTTGTCTGCCAGTTGAAAGGACATGCTTTTTCTTATAAAAAAAACCTCATTAATACGGTCACCCTGTTATTACGGCCAATTCTTTCTGGTCCATTGATGACTGTATTAATGGGGTCCTACTGTATACTAAAATTCTACCTCACCCTTGCCTGTTTTTCTTCCCCACCCCACACAACAAAGTGATCAGTTTGCTCTGACGAAGATCTAATGCTCGAAATGTTAGCACCTTACAAACTTCTTATGAATTTCAAAGCTGACAACAAGTTGATCAAAATTTAGTTTTAATATACAAGTAATCCTTTGAATCAGCTTCATAAAATCATGGTTTTCACGAAATGTTGATGTTGTGCCACAATCTTCTGCATACTACATGCCATCCTAGTTTTTAGATCACCACAAAAAAAAAGCTCTCTGAATATGAAAAAAAAGTTCAATCTCATTATAAGTTGTCACCCCTGTCCCTTGGTTTAAACTCTTTAAAAGTTCTTTATAAAATAAACTCAGTAAAACATGTACTCTGATTAGCCGTGGAACATTATTTTTCTAAGTCTGAATAGAAATCATGAATGACGTCATGAGTATTTATTGTTTTATAAAAGCTTTAGCAGATATTTTCTGTGTTTCCATACTTGTTAGAAACACTTGGAATTGTTTGGAGAACACTCAAAAAGATTTTGATCCAAACCTTTTCTCATGTTCTCCCAACAATAACACATGTTTTCAACAGAGTATGGAAATACAGAAAATATCTTCTAAAGCTTAAATTGAAAACTAAAAGCTGAGGAGCTTTAGGAATTTATGTTATTGCTTATGTTACTTGCAAGTGCTCTCTCTTTAGATCATTCTAGATATAATTACTATAGGTACCCTCTGCCATGAAACGCAAAGATCCCATTTAGTACCACTTATGTACTATTCATCTCTACTCTTCCCTAAATGCTAGGCTCAAATATACACCACTTTAAAACAAATAAAATATTTTGCTAATCTCTGCCCTACAGTATCATACAGGGCTCAAAATTCCACCAATGGGATTAACTGTTCATTTTTGCCCTGAGATTGGAATCAATCAATCAATATTTAGACATATAATACCTCTAGAGAAGCAAACACCTTTTTTTAAAAAAAATCTTAAAGACACATGGCATTGGGACCATATATTTTATTATAATTACACTTTCAATTTTTTTTCTTTACTGAATGAACTTGGATTAGTTAAAGACAAAAATAAACATCATTGATGGTGATTTAAAATCTGGTTTACTTTCCTCTTTGAAAAAGATTAGAGTGTGGGGCAGTATGAGCTGCATGGTGATGTCTTTGGCCATGCTACCGCTTCTTCATCACGTCAGTTTTTTCTCATGTTGCACAAATTTTCTGGGAAATTCCAGTTTAATTGAAGGTGCACGTTCAGGTCATTTAGGGTTGTTGAGCATGGGTGCTTGTCAATTTGTTGGTGGTAAACAAAGATAACATGTAGCGTAAGTTATGGAGAAATGAGTGAGTGCTTGAACATTTTTTGTTGTCATACTGTAAGCTCGCTTGCACACAAGAATGAAAGTTGAAGTTTAAGTTGTGTGTGATGTCTCATTTCAATGACGAATCTTTTCAGTTTGAGCCAATTATTCCCCATATCTGATGACACAGTCCTATCTTTGTCCACTAACCCCCTTTTCCTGAGCCACCAACTGAACAATGTGGTACATACTGAGTTTTTAAACTCTAATTTCTTGGAAAATCAGTGTGACCCAAGGAAAAAATGTTAAAATATCATTAATTTCAATCTTTTAAAGATTTTGTTTGGTAAAAGTCAATTTGAATTGGGTCCAGCTCCCCCCAGTTCAGCATGCTTTGTGGCCACTTTTCCTCCATGGTTGGAATCTACAAAATCATATTGCTTATAACACAGATGGAATGAAGGGGAATCAGCTTGTTAGTATTTTTTGGATGTGTTTTGCATTGTATTTTAATTTTTGAAGATTGGTATTTTTGAAGAAAATTTTGAATTTGGTGATTTTTTTGGGAAGTTTAAAAATTAATTTTGAAATTAATATTTGATGTAAATTCGCCAAACCATTCTCAAACCAAAGCTGTACTAGTCCCTTGCCAGGAGGGACAGTTTCACGATTTTATTCAATATTCTTCTGATTCAAACATCTTTTTCAACTTCCTCACTATCCAACAACATTTTTAGGTGTAACCAGTTCCTAAGTCCCTAAGCTAGAAGACAAGAGACTAGACCTGAACAGCTTAATGTCCCTGTCCATGGGTGGTGTGGCTAAACAAGACTGCACAAACATTCAACCCTCAGCAGGGCCGGGGATCAAGTCTGGAATGTCACAGTTTTTACCAACTGAGTCAGTGAGCATGTGTGCCCCCCATCCTTATTACCTTGTACTGGTGATACGTATCCTGGTAAATTCTCCTGAATAGTTTGTCAACACACTGAACTGCAATGCCATCACTTGACATCAAAGTGTAAGTTTTACCTGCAAAGGGTTATTAAATATGATTAATGATTAGCATATAGAGAATAACTATCTAACAATTTATTTTATCAGTCAACATATAATTTCTCCTAATGGCCAAATTAGAAAAATGGGTTGAATAGTTCTTGGGTACGAAATTTGATCATGCTTGCACCAAATACTCCATGATAATGGCACTGAACTTGTACTTCACCAAACTAAATAATGAGCAGGGCCAGCATTGAGGCCTACAATGGGGTTTTGGCAACAGTTGGCATGGTCTTAAATTGAGGCAACACACAATCGTCAAAGCGCTGACAAGCTACAGAAATTATCGGGAAAAGTGCGACAATTTGCAACAGCAACAGCAGAGATCAACTATGTCAAAACATCCAGGAATACATGTAATCAGTTTCTTGTGATATTTTTTGTCCGAGCTTAAAATTTTTAGAACATGTGTGCTAATGATCATGACACATTTATTCGTCTAAGGTGATTCTCTGAACATCTGGGCCATCAGCATCATTTTTAAAGTGTATATATCGGAATCATGGAACTTAGAGTGTTAGAAATTATGTCAAAAAAGAAGAAAAATGTCGTTTATTTCATTAAAATAACTCTTTTGGTTGCTGAGATATTAAGGTTTTTCAAATATGCAAATTAGATAGGTTGTGACGTCATGTCAGGAACTCAGATTAGAGTAAATTATAAAGCAATTGTTATCTCTTGAACTACTTCTGCAATGGACTTGAAACTTGGCAACAACTTCATACTCGTCAAACAACATTCAATTATAGGAATTTTGATGTTGCCATAGCAACATGTCAATCACTGACCTCATACTCCTAAAATTTAAAATTTCCGTGTTTTTTCTATTGTAAAACAATTTCCACTCAAAAAAAGGAGTTACAGTCATCCTCTGTGGTATTCATTATATACAATAAAAAAAGAAGACTTATATTTTGGTGCCAAAAATTTATTTTTATTTCAAAACTAAAAATGGGCTGGGACCGAGGATGTTGCCATAGCAACAGCATAACAAACATCACAACATATATGTATGTGTTAGTGTAAAATGTTTGTGCAAAGTTTCAGAGTCATTGATCTTGTATTTCAAGAAATACTTGTTGTTTTATGATCTTTCCACTTTTCAAGTTCCTGACATGACGTCACAACCTATCTAATTTACATATTTGAAAAAACCTTAATATCTCAGCAACTGAAAGAGCTATTTTAATGAAATAAATGACATTTTTCATCTTTTTCAACAAACTTTCTAAAGTTCCAAGAATCCGATATATACACTTTAACTTTTTGTTGAAGAATTCCTTTTCTTTATATTGTTTCTAACACAGCAATAACAAAAATTTTTGGGAAGAAATTATGAGTATGTCCTCCTTATGTTAGCGATCATTTGGTTGTGGTTTGGGTGGACATCAGTGACATCAGCCAGCAAAACCCTGGATGATCTGTACAGTCTTCCTGCGAGTTTCTCAACATGTCACTGGAGTTGACTGCTTTTCTTTCTATAAAATTGCAAATGAGACTAACGAAAAAACATTTTAAGCCATAAATTAAACCACAAAAATTTTTTTAGAGGGAGCTTGAGTTGGGGTAGAGAAAGATGGGAGCAGGCTAACACAGCATGTAAATTCTAAAACCTACAAAAACTATATAACTAAGACAACTATACCTGATCCCGTCTGGCCATATGCCATCAAAGTACCATTAAACCCGCTGAAAGCTGCATCCACCAGTGGTCGGCCAATGGAATTAAAAACCTACAAAAAATCAAGGTTAATAAAAACAGTGTTCACAACTTTGTGTGTAAATTAAGAACTTTCTAAAGCAAACATTAAAATCCATTTAATGGCAGAAAACATGTTCAAACTCAATCTTATAACTTACTGTAGCTCTAATTATAAAGGTGAGGTAAATAATTATAGCTGCCTCTAAACTAAATTTGAGATTTTTATTTACAACAATATTTAATAACTCTAGCAAGCAACAAACTGTCACATTTCATATAAATTATGATTGTATATAATGCTTATATAATTTTTATATAATATTCTAGTTGAATATCAAAATAATTGAGCAAAAGCAAACTTCATTTGGTATAAGAATTCAATAAACAATTGCACTGCAATGTAATAAAATATATTTGGTCAAAGTAATTGTTATAACTTAAAATCAAGGTTTTATCAGGACTACTTAATTAATTTGATTATGGTGAAGTTATAATACATGGTTGATACCTACATAATTTATTAAAAACAGTAACTGTTAAGTTTTCATGGCACAGTCAATTAAAAATTACATTTTAGAAGTAAAAATGTATTGCTTCTGAGCACAGCAGAAACATGTCCTCACAATCTCTGTAAATTAATTCTTTATAAAATATTCAAGTTAAAACTATACAAAATACTGTCTTACTATAGTATTGCCTCTGGCAGGCTCTAAAGAAACTGTTTACTCATATATTTAATAATTAATTACACACCTCTTTGTTGGTTGCATTGAGATGAAAGACTTTATCAAACTTGTATCTTCTTTCTCTTGTGTCATTGAGCTTAATCTAGGAAACAAAAATTTATGTAATCAATCAATCATTTAACTACTAATTATGCCACATAAAAAAATGTACAAACTCTGGAGTTCTGAATATTATAGTACAAAGTGGAACAATGGTATAGGGTGTTTGGGAAAACCTTCCAAATTCAATAATAGTACAGGGTAAAATAATAGAAGTAATTAGTATGGAGTGAAAAAATCTTAAAACTTCAAAAATAATATATTCATTTGGCATTAGAGTGGAAAAGTCCAATAGAAAAATTTATTGTCAGCTACATTTCAAAAAAAGTGTCTCTTGCATTGTGCAAGAGTCAGGCGCACTCTTGCTGCTCTCAGTAAACAGTTGAAAAATAATTAACTAAAGTTGTTTAGTTTGTTAGCAATTACTGCCAGTGAATTAAAGGGAAACACTGACACAACAATTTATAAATAAGTGGAAAACCTGATCAAAAACTAATATTAATCATACAGTGACTGTCCTAAATTAAGCTGTATAGAACAGATTTTTTTCTCAAAAATAATAAACAAATTGTATAATTTATATATTATTATTTGCTGGGACTAAAGTTTGCTATGTTTTGTTCAATTCTGATTTTCTCCTTACCAAATTAAAGTCTTACATGATATGTATTGTATGATTTATAGGTAATTAGTTAGAAAAATTTACACTGATAAACAGACCAAAGCTATCAAAAAAAGCTTAATCCCATTTTCCAAAACATCACATTTTTCAAAACACATAACAAATTATTAAACCAGTGTTAGTGTCAGTATAGTTTCTTTCTTTTTCTTCCAGTTAACTCATATGCTACAGCATTGTTTCTTTGTTGCCAAGTAGACGTTAGTCTTTGACTCCCTATGGATGTAAATTGCATTAGCATCCATCACAGGTTACCCAAGGTTTAATTTTAAACATATGTGATGAACTTGAGTACTGTGTTGGTGCCGACAGTTTAAAAAATATCATAAACTTTACACCGCGACTGAGACTGATGTTTCAGACTATAACTACAGTCTTTCAGCTGAGTAAAGTATGTTAGGGATGTATTGGTAGAGCCTGAGGTGGTTTGGAGAAAGAGTAGTTACAAGAGTTGAAATGGCTGCCTAGAGACTTGTTTGGAAAGATCTACACACAGTATAGAAATATGTATACATGTATGTATTATATCAAAAAAGCTATTAAACCCATTTTTGAGCATTAAATAAGCTGGTGCTTCCACTTTCCATAGTGCTAATTAACCAAGTCTTTGACTCCCCCTGGACAGGACACAAATCCAAGTTAGCCCCTAACATAAGCTGGTACTCATTTACTCATTTATATGATCAGAGGGGATAAGCATTGATAATTCATCTTTATACCAAGATACTGTTATATTGAAAATCTTCATTTAATGATTGATGTGGTGCAAAAATAGACAAAAAACATTTTCTGCAAGAAACCGTATGCATCAAAGATAAAGCTGAAAGAACTAATCAAAGACAAGAGGATAAAGTAACCCAATGACACGGCTGTAAATGGAAAATACGCATCACTGCAAATACACTTTTAATGAGTTGTTGACAGAAACTATTCTGACCACTGACAACTGGGAGGTTTTACAGTATGTAAACATGTACAACTGTGTGAAGATAAAAATTCTTCCAAAAATTCAAAATCTGAGGCATAAGTTGTGCTAAAATTTCAGTTACATATCGTTAAATCGAGTTTTATGCTTAGGACATGTAATTAATATTGTTTTATTGAGAATATAATTAAATCAAATACTGCTAAATCAAGAGACTTTTCTATACATTTTACTGTAATTTTGCTGGGACCCAAAACACTGTTCATTAAATGGAGTTTTATAAATTGTCAAATTGAGACAACTCGTACTATATATACAGCTGAGTCAACTGGAACAAACCGGGTAAAGTGTCTTGCTCAAGGACACAACAAGGGTTTACACTAACAGTGAACTTGCGAATAGATTTGTTTGATTATTTCAATAAGCACTAAAAAATCAGCGAGAACAAACAAAACATGTTTTAATAACCATTCCCCTAAAAAGGCATGCCTAATTAAGCCACAAAGTGTGGGTCATGCAGTCTGGTACAATTGTCATATGTAGGTATGAGATTATACCTTAATCGTAACCAGCAAACTTAATAAGGGTTAAATTATATATATTTATACCATGGTCATGTAAACAGCAAGCATCTTACCAATTTCTGGTATCTTAAGTTATTGCCATATTGGTAGCTAACTAACAAACAAATCTGATATAGACAATGGTTTTCCATCACTGCAGATTATACAGATATAGTGATCAGTCCAAACATCAGTTCCTTGTATTTCACCAAAGGAATCAGTCAAAAGTGATGAAATTCCAATACTTATGGTTATTTCAGTACTTTGCAAAATAAACTGGTCACAGCTTTAAAAACTCAATACAATCACGGATCACCCAGTTACAACCATTGACTTTAAAAATCATAACATCCTATTATTCCACTCTTCATTCATGCACAACCCAGTAAAATCGTAGCCCATTAAAAGCATTTTAATGTACGAGTTATTTTCAATTGGTGAGGTTTGATCAATATAACATCAAGTATATCGGTATTTCACTTCACTGCTGAGATATCATATAATACTTTAGTTAATATCTCATATGAACAGCCCCGTAATCTATGATAAACAAATGTCAAACGATTAAATTCAAGACATTTACATGACAAGTCATGAATACAGCTTGGACACAAACAAATTAGGAAAGGTTCTGTCCGCACAATCAATAATATTTTGTTGTCGACAAAAAGACAAAACAACTTCATGGTTGATAAATTCTCTTGACCTCAGCTTATCCTGATATTGGCAGCATATACCAGCCGCATGATGCTTAATTATTCAGGCCATAGCTTGGCTGAAAACAGTAAGTTTAATTGTGTGTTTCCGACAGTTGTATAACGACCTGTAATTTTATAGGATTAAATGGTGGTAAATTAATCTACCTCACGTACAATATATACCACCAGAAAAAAAGTTTTTGACATCAATCATTTTGAGCAAAAATGAAGTCTGAAATTCCGTACATCGAAAATGTTTAATGCAAAAGCACAGGTATTGTAGCATCCTGCGGTGAACTTAATAAGCTTTTGAAAGTTGCACTGCCTAACTATAACAAGAAATTTACATAAACGACAATAATAAAGAAATCAAGCAGAGAACCGCGGAGGTGACTACAAAAACTATGAATTCCATTCTTGTTTTGTGGTCACGTCTCGTTTGATATTTTCAAAATATTACTACTGAAAGCTTCATTTGAAATGAAAAATATAATAAATAGCGAATCTAAACATATCTGTTTAATATTAAAATGTTGTTTTCTGGCTAACCCTTTCAATAAATTAACTTTTCTTCCGCTTCGGTTGAGCCACGTTTTCTTTTCTTTTTTAAAAAATTTTCAGATTGCACTACCAACGTCAAATACTAGCCAAAAGCTTAAACAATGAGAAATTCGACTCAATCTGTTATTTTTCTTTTCAAAATATAAAGCACTTCCATGAGAATTAGTATAACAAGTCGAAACTCGGATTGATTTGAATAAATATTTTAAGTTGTTCAGGAGTTTTGTTCTTACTTAAGCAGGAAACGTACAATACATATCCATCGGCAAAGAGAAGATGTATTTAAATTACAGACGAAGTCAGTATGATAAAAATACCCGCATTTTTTTAGTTTCGAAGAAACACCATGACAACTTAGGCACTACAACTTTTCCGAATGTCTCCAAAGTATCTTCAACTTCCTTTGAATATTCTCAAATACAGTAAAATGTTTCGGGCGGTCAATGGATTTGTTTGTTTCTGCAACACCTCATATTTTCATGTTCACACATTTAGGCACCAATGCAAATTCATATTTAAAATGAAATTTTCAGTGAAGCTAAATGAAGAAAATTATTTCAAACAATAGAGAGCGAACACGTTGGCCAAGCGGTAACTGCATGTTTATCGTTGTCATTCAATTCGACTTAGCAGGTACGAATAGTCCCTGCCAACGCTAATTTCCATTTCAAAATTTATTGCAAACCTTTTACAACCCTAAATCCAAGCTTACCTCTGCTCTATCAGATGCTATTTCAACTCCAAGGTTTTCTCCTTTTCTCTGTTCATCCGTCGAAAGAGGTTTTACACGAACAAAGACCCGAATGCGATCGCCTTCTGTAACAAACCAACATGAGCTATCAAATAATTTGAGCATGACAGCTTGACTATCAACCATTTATCGTTGGCTTTCGCGGCTACAGGATTAGCTGAGTCACAAATAAAGTAGCAGATAACGATAAGTTACACGTTTTCTGAGTCGATCAAAGAAAATTAAAGTAACTGACACCAAAAAACGGCCAAGTCGCCTGCAGCCAAACAACTGCATCATCGGCCAACGCCGCCACTCTGCAACAACTAAAGAACGTGAAAACTCTGCTAGTGAATGAAAATTTACCTTGTTTTCCCTTTGAATTTCTCTTATCCTTCATTGTCTAAACTCATTCATTTATCTCGTGTCTATAACTTGGCGATTCCAGCAGCTGCTCTCCATGAAATAAATTATAAGAAAAATGCTGATGTAAAAACCACTCATTCAAAACATAAATCTGATCGCTGTCTAGTGAAGTAGGTTAGCAGCATTAAAATTTGCATATCGAGTCTTTCGATATTCACACGTGACTTTCACCTATGAGGCATCTCGAAAGAGGAGAGAAAATAAGGCCATGTAATGTTCATTAGACCAGGATTCTCAATCCAACCTTCACAACATTTCAATCCAAAACAGCGCATCGTTATTTCCTGCACCGACATTAACTGTCAACAGGTTGACTTATTAACCGAAATTTACCCTGGGGAGGGGAGAGGACGGACAAGTAGCACAGATGTGGGGGGTGGGGGAAGGAACATATTCAGAATAAAGAAATGGTTCATAACAACACGCTTTTTATAATAACAAACTTTATTAAAACAACCAGGCTGAGATTGCGTACAAATTAAGGTTAAGATAAAAAAAAGGTTAACAGGCTAAAAATTTGAAGAATGTTTTTTATTCTTGTACATTAAAGGTGATGTTACACGAGGCAATTTCTTGTGCAGCTTGTATCTTATCGGCGTTGCGACACAAGTTGCACAAGCCATTGCAGCGTGTAACATCCCCTGCAATGGCTAAAATTGTTGCGAGACAAGTTGCAGCAAAAAGTAAAATCCGGTTCTACTTTTCGCAACGATTGCAGCTACTCTCTTCAAGTTGCTGGAGCTATTGCGCCGTGCAACACCCCTTCTGCAATTTGTCTCGCCACGCCATTACGAGACAAGTTGCACAAGAAATTGCCTCGTGTAACATCACCTTAAGATTTATTTGAACAAGGATAAAAAGAATTCTTAAAAAATTCTTAATAACATTTCTTACCACTTTTTTGATATCTTTAAAAGGCAACCGAAAACGGGAACAAAAACTTGAATGCACCTTTAAGAACAACTAGACCGGCTGAAATCACCAGCCTCGGACGAGTACATTTTTTAAAAAAATAGCGTGTAGCGTGCAGCTATTGAGTTATCGAACACACGTGAAGCTGCTAAACACGAAAAAGCCTAAATGAAGCATAAAGCGTAGCTGAGTCGTTGGGCATGGGGAGAGGGGGGGAGGGAGGAGGGGGACAGGGGG
>JAOBRD020352840.1:0-20544 GCA_027575215.2 Hydrozoanthus sils | reverse complement strand
GGGGGGGGAGGGGGATGCGGACCTCAAAAATTGTGTAATAATTTCAGCGTTTGAATTTTACCATTGAAAACAATTAAATTCTTCTTCGGCAAAATAAACAAGAGTCTAAAAGTGCTCACTCCTTTCTGACGGCAATCAAATGGAGAAAGTCCCTAAATTTTACGATACTCTCTTCTTTCAAAGCGTGTTCTACGCCCTGCAGCAGTAACCAAACTCTTGATTCGTGTATACCGAAATTCAACTGGAGTTGAATAAACAGTTATCATCAAACGGTAACAGCTTGGTATTTTTTCACTGTTTCATAGGTTATATCATAATGTTTAACACTAGCGAGTCCCTTGAATAAATGTAATTCAACATTGCACTGCCTCAAAAAACAAAAATTCAGTATCAGAATATTAAAATATTTGGAGTATATGCACTTCTAGTTGTATTATTTTTTCTGTGACTTTAGGTTTCTTGAGCAAAGCTACATCTTGCTTTGTTTTTTTCTCGAAATCTTAAATTATTCTTATTTATTTATCAGAACTTCGAAATATACTTGTAAGAAAATTTTTTCGAAACAAACAAGAAAAAGGAGGAGTTGAAACATTCATCACTTTTCTGTTTTTACCATCAGGTCGAGAATGTTTCAATATATTACAACAAAATCCCGCCAATAAATAACTTAGTTTTTTTTGCAGGAACAAACATAACCATACCGACTTTTGATGCAAAAGCCATATTGCCAAGTGACATCAGCGAGTTTTACCGTAACAATGGCTCTCTCACCACGCCCAAATGCCAGGAGTCTGTCACATGGACAGTTTTCAAGAATGCGATCAAAATCTCTGAGGCGCAGGTAAACAAAAATACAGCAACAAATTTGCATTACTATTTTACAATGTTGTACAGACATACAACAACAATGTTAGAACTCTAGCCTCGAAGATAAACGTTCCAAAGCCATTTAATTTTCAATATGTCTTTCGTCCGATGTCTTAAAAATATGGATTATCAGAGTCCTGGAATGCTGTTGTATATTCTGCATTAGCATATACAAACTCGGTTACCTCGATGATGTATGCGTTCTGTTTGGATCGCTATCTCGGGCTATTAAGCATTAGTATACACCAGCAGGGCAATTAACGTGCGATATGATTGGTTAAGAAATAGTACATGTGCGACAATATTAACCTCCGACTAGAAAAAAATAAATAATTATAAAAATGACAAAATAATACAAATATGAAAAATAAAATCACTGAAAAATCTATTTCCAAACATCAAGAATGCAACAAAATTTGTGAAAAAAGTGTTTCAAGGTCAGTAAGCTTTATTTTTACATTTGCTGTTGTTAGTTAAAGTTTGGTCAAACTCTGTGATTCAATTGATAAGGCTTTTTATCTTACAAATTTTTCTTTACTCTTGAGTTGTTCCAACTCTGTCCTTTGAGTATCACTTGCGCGCACCACGCAAAGTTATTCTTTTCTGTTGTGAGGGTATGGAACATCTAGTCATGCTGACCTTCGTGCATATATTTGAGGTGCCGTAGACATGCTACTTGTGTATTTGAAAATGCAACATCATCCTCTTTGTTTTTCTAAATTTATTTTGAAGTTCAGAAGCTTGAATAATATCCAGGATTTCAGAGTTGTCTTTGCCTGCCTGTTTCAGGCTATAAGAGCAACCTGGTTTTCAAAATTCTCCGCAGGAGCAAGTCCCAGGACACCCGAGTCTTTGGCCCCTTTTTGTTCCGTACTGCATATTTTATTGTTTTAAACTGTGTTGTATTGTTTAACTACTGTGTTTTGTTTAATTAAATTGTACTGTATTGTATTGCTTAGTATCCATTGTGCTGTTTTGTATATTACTTCTTCATGTTTTACTTGTATGAAGTACTTTATTGAATGATAAATATTGTATTTATTATTGTATTGTATGATACTGTATTATTTTTTATAGTATTGTATTGTATTCGTTGCAGTGTACTGTACTGAATATTTTTGTATAGTATCTTATGGTGCTGTACTATTCTTTGTTGCTTTGTGTTCGTTGTACTGTATTGAATGTTACTGTATAGTACATTGCATAGTGTTCTATAGTGTCGAGATTTTGTACTGCTAACTATTCTTACTCTTGGTCTAGTGTAACTTTATTGTTCACGTCTTTCTATAGCTCAATATTCTGCGCAGTCTCAAGAAACAAGATGGCAATCTTCTCCTGAAGAATTATCGCCCTGTCATGCCCGTGAATGGCCGCAAAATCCTTGCCACATTCGCTCAACCCCCTCCTACTCCTACTCCAACTGCAAATGCAATTCCTACAAGTGGAACCCAGGCTCTAAAGGCTTTCCCTTTTGTAAGCATCCTTTGTGCTTTAATCAGTTTCGTTTCACGCTTTTAAGCTGGAACAAAACGTAAAGATTCACAGTTGCCGAAGGCTTCTTTAAAATGGCACTGAATTTTTAAAAAAATTCCATACTCAGTCTTTCACTTAATTATTTTAGCCGATTCTTGAAAAGACGTGCACCGCGTATTCTAGTACCGAACCTACCGTACCGAGGATGACGGCTGGAAGTTTTACCACAATCCCTTGCGAACCTTAACACTAACATTAGTCAAGCCAAAAGCGAGGGCTGTTGTTCAAAAAACGCTTAGCTGTAATCCAGGATTAATTACCATGACAACCAACACGTATCGTTTAGAGTAAACCTAGGATTATCGCTAATCAACCTTTGAATAACTGGGGCCGGTTTTTCGAAAGCCGATTAACTTTAAACCAGGGTTAACTCATCGGTTGTCGGGGTAATTAACTCTGGATAAGGCTAATCGTCTTTTGAACAAATGGGCCCTGGGCCCAAAGTTTTCAGAATTCTCACCCAACGGATATTTGAATTAGATTAAAGCTCTTTTGGCGTCTCTCTGTCTTTTGAGCTGTGAGTAAATATACCATCCGTCACCTCTTCAGTATAGGGAACGGAGATTTTTTACCATGGATTGTTTAACGCCTTCGTTGGTTTTAGTACTCTCTTTCAGTTCGTTTTGTTGTGTATAACGATTGCCTTGCATTTCTCCAGAAAACGAATTTAATAGCTTCTGGTAAATTTATGATGAACCACGACTTACAGCACTTTTTTGACTATTCAATAAAGTATGGAAAACCACATTTTGTGTGCAAACATTTGGGAAAATGTACTAAGAAACTACTTTGTACCACTGACAACTCGCCAACATGCTCGAAATCAAAGCGAAACGTTATTCCCTGCTTTCTTGGACGGCAATCCGAGACACCCTGGGAAAGAGTTTGATCTTCTCACGGATCAATACCCACAATGCGTCTGTACTTCCTGTCATTGTCATAGTTCACCAAACTTACGTCGCAGCGCACAATGGCTGTCATTTCCGTTTAGAAAACTTTTTTCTTTACACTGGATCACAGAAAATGTGCAAGTATGTATGTATGTATGTATGTATGTATGTATGTATGTGTGTATGTATGTATGTATGTATGTATGTATGTATGTATGCATGTATGTATGTATGTATGTGTGTATGTGTGTGTGTGTGTATGTATGTATGTGTGTATGTGTGTGTGTATGTATGTATGTATGTATATGAACCATTTGCTAAAACAATGATAAAGGGGCCTTTCATTTTGCTTATCTTCAGGTAAATGTTTCAATATATGGTAATGGTATCATTCAATGTATCTTTGAACTATGTATTAAAGATTACAAGTTCAAAAGTTAGATTGATATCAATCGTTTCTAGACTTAAAGAGGAATTCGAAGTCTTCGTGTTTCAAAAAAGGTTGATAGAAAAGGATAAAATACCGGTGGAACAACAGAACCCTCCAGCTGGGGATCACCATCCGCCCTTGAAAAGGCGCTGATCGAGGAGTCTTGGGGAGGGGCGTAAACCTCAAGGAAAACCTTCATCCTTCTCCCGCACTCCGAGACCGCGGGGCGTATGCTCGCGCATAGCACGCGCGATTGAGCGGCGAAGGCGCGAGCTTTCTAGAAGTGTTCGGGGGCATGTTACCCTAGAAAATTTTGAAACTTCGAACTTCTGAAATCGCCGGAAATCTGTTTATTTCTATCAATCCAAACGAGGTTTTATCGATTTTTCCATCATCAAATTTCTGTTAGTTTTCTTCGACAAAACCAAATGGCTCCGCGGTCCCCGACACTAATGCGTTTCACAAAACCCGACTCGTTCAAGGCACACAAAATATCAGTATGTGTTAGAGCCTTACGTAGGTCATTACCCTTTCTAATCAAGAAAAAGCTGAACTCGCATCATGTTTATTTTAAAAAGTATACTTTTAGGAAGCATCAAATTTTCAAAATATTACGGTAGTGAGTCAAACGCTAAGAACAGCTTTATGGGCAGACGCAATTTGTCATTCTCGATAGGAAAAAAACCCAGCATGACCGGCCGGCCCCTCCCCTAAAACCGCGCCTGTTGCCTGTGGAACTAAGATGAGAAGGGTTTGACGCGGCTTTGATTGTAAAGCCTAATGGCTCCCTGACACTTTTAGCTTTTTAGTTATTTCAGGGAGCCAGTACCATTTCTCATTTAAATTTTTACTGTAAATAATATGCTCATTATGGTACAAATAAATCTTAAATCTCCTAATGAAGACTGAAGAAATTCCCTACTGTGGAAAATTTCACAAGATCCTTTATTGAACGAAAAAACAAGCAACGGCCAAACACGCAATGAATTTTAGAAATTACAGCAATCCTTCACAGTTATCGCTCGAACAAGTGATGTTGTACAGCACGCCTTCCCAGTTATCGCTCGAACACACGATGTGTAGAGCACGCCACCCCAGTCAACGCTCGAACACGTGGTGTGTATAGCACGCCGTCCCAGTTGCTGGTCGAAACACGTGATGTTCACATTACACCGCCCAAGTCATCGCTCAAACACGTGATGTGTACAGCACGCCTTCCCAGTTGTCGCTCGAAACACGTGATGTTCACAGCATGTCTTACAAGTTGTTACTCGCCTCACGTGATGTTTTCATTAGTCTCCGCTGGGCCTGAATGGAAAGAAAAAGAAGTTTTACAAAACGTAAACCAGCTGCAAAGAATAAACTTTTCTTAGAAATGAAACAAAAAATGTAAATTGGCGAACTAAGGTAATGTTTTCTAACTCTGCCATATATTTTAAAGACCACTAAGAACCCTGAATAAGACTCCTTCAGTTGTTGTTTCTGAACACCTTCGCTGTTATTGTTCTATATCAAAGGTTATGGCTCTAAGCTAGTCCTCCTTCTGGCTCCTGAAGATTCTTTGTGACTAGTTGTACACCTAAATTACGGGATTTCTAGATAAAAGGTTATGGCTCCAAGCAAGTTCCCCTCTCTCCCCCCTAAAGAACCTATAAGACAGGTTGCACGAAATTACGGAAATCCTACATCAGAGGTTTTAAAAGGCTCCAAGCCTAGTCTCCACCCCTCAAGATCCTATGATCATTGAAATAAGTAACTCGTGCATCTTACCATTTCCTGAAGAGAATCCCCTTTTCGAATTTACGTGGAACTAAACCCATCCCACACGTTACAGTTTTTTTGCAAAAATCACAGAAGTCCAGGATAAACTAGAAACTTTCCGGGCTTTTCGTTTCTCTGGCTTCCTTATACTAAGTTTCTTGTTAGTAAATGGAAGTTTTTAAAAAAATATTTAGGTATATTGAGTGAACTTACACGAGCCATTCTCGACTATGCCGCTTTCTTCTGTCTTCGTTACCTGAAAAGCAAAGATGGAAATAGAATCGTTGTTTCAAACATGTGTACACAGATGTTTTTTGGCTTTTTAAGGCAGTTACCATCCCTTTGCACTTCACTAATCTATCGCTAGTTAGCCCCCAGGAGAACTGGTACAGCTGAGTCGACCGGAACAAAGTCAGGTAAAGTGTCTTGTTCAAGGACACAACACAGTGGTCTGACCGAGGCTCAAACTCATGACCCTAGGATTACGAGTTGAACATGCTAACTGCTCCCTACTGCACCGCCTACCTCCTCGAACAAAACGTGCTTAAAATACCAGTTCTTTAATTTCTAAACACGACAACTGATGTGTACCCAACAAAGATCCAAACTTTCATTTTCAAACGTTTAAGAGAGTTTTATTATTCATCTTTACTGACTAGATCAACTTTTTTCTACTAGTTTTCAAACAAAATTTGCTCAAGGTGTGTAAGGAGAGGTTAGATGTTGATAAACTGTTTGGGAAGAGTTTAATGAAACGTTGAGAAGAATCCGGATTACTTTCATCCCTTGAATTCTTTCGGACAAAGAACTTTGAAAGTTACATTACAGTTACTCAATAGTTAGGGCAAAAGTAACAGAAAAACAACGGTGAAAGTTGAGACAATGATAACGATAAAGATAACGGTAAAAGTATTGGTCACAGTAACAGCAAAGGTAAAGGAACAGACGGCCTTTATTTTAAGATCTCTAGGAGTAGGAAAATATGATGTTACATGCAAGGTAAAGATGAAGGTAGACTATGGTAGGTGCCGTAAAGGTGGCTTTAGAAGGGTAGAGATCTAAATCAGTGGTTTCGTTCTTGGCCGGAAGCAACGCCCGGTAGTTCGCACACGAAATAGCTATTTTTTAAAAGTGGAAATCGTCGTTTGTACTGTGATGAATGGGACTTCAATAGCGACAGTGACTAAGCCTTTGGTTCAATGAACGAACAATCTCGGTAGAGAGCAGTTCACTAGAGATGTAGGATTCATTTGCGTTTTGGAATCAACTAAAAAACGAACAGTGCAAACTGATATATACTCATTTCAATTGCCAAATTAGTTAAGTATTTCATTTTTAGGGGGACTTTTTAGCTTCTCTAGAGATCCTCCTGATTAACCAATTCCGGCCCAGGAAACGCAGAATACTGCATTTTAGAGTGTCAAGGTTGAGCTGATGTAAGAAGGGTACAGATCTAAATAAAGGTTATGGTCAAGGTAAGGCATTGTAAAAAGTTAGGGTAGAGGTAAAGGTAACCGTAAAGACTTAAGTAGCTCAATTCTTTTTTTTGTGTGCACGTTTCTGTGGATTTTATTTCTTGTATGTGTTGTATATAAAGTTTAGGATTTGTAAGTATCTGCACTTATCTCTACTCTAATACTTCCCAAATAAATACAATATATGTATCCATAAATAAATCCAAACTCAAATACAAAGTTTCAGTTCTTAATGTCCAAGTGTTTTCACTTGCCAAGATATTTTTTTAGGTTTGTACCACTAAATTAAAATTACAACAAAAAACACTCTAAAGTAATTTTATGTATTGTCTTATAACATTTTTGACTCAAAGAGTCACGGGAGAACTGGGCAATAGGACTCGACGTCCCCTTTGAGAGAAGACACGAAGGTCTAACCGTTTGCAGATGTTAGAGCAAAGGCAACATCTTCTCCTCTGCTATTTTAAGACCCTGTGTGAGGGTCCGGCACTGGGAATCGAACCCGGGCCTCCCGCACAACAGACTGGTACCTTACCAACTGGTCTAGCCAGACTTGTACACATATTTTAGCAATATGTGTATGCAACAAAGCTCTTGTTTTTTCTAAAAGTCCCAACTCAAAATAATTGAAGACAACGGTCAATGTCAAACTCCACACCTTGGAAAAAACCTTGGAAAAAAACCTCAATATCGAAAGTCCTTACTCTATGGCGGCGAAGTCAGTTTTTGTAATTTTCAAGCTAGAGACCTAAGATTGTTCTGATTAAACAAGGACGGTTGGTAAGGATGTTAATTGACAACATATTCATAACACTTACATTCTGCGTTTGCAGTTCAGTTGATAACTGTTGAACGACGCTCTGTAAATAATCTGGTAACGTTTTAAATGGATTGGAACTTGGCTGGAAGAAATGCTGGCTTCGTCTTGCAAGGAGACGTAGAGCTGTTAATAGGAAGAAGGTTTAGATAAGTTTCTCCAAGCTTTAAAACATCATATAGGCTCTGTATGTTCCTATTATTTATTCCTTTCCGTAAGTCGAACAAAAAATTCAAGGACTTTTCAACGCCTTTCCAAGACTAGCAATTTTTAGGATTTATACTGTCATACCCTGCATCAGGAAGAACAAAAAACATCAGGACTTTTGTATGTTAGAAATTTCAAACTTTTTAGCTTTAGTTAAAAATTATATCGAAAGTTTTTCAATATTTAAAGGAATTTTAAACCTCAACAAAAAGTAAAGGGATTAAATGAGCTTAACCCTTTGAGTCCCAGTTGTATTAGTTAATTCTCCCAACTAGAGTACATACTTTTCATGGAACAAGTTTGGGAGAATTTTACTTTTCAACTTTAAGTGATTCTCTTTGTTTGATCAATTCTCATATTCTCAAGTGTCTCTTTTTGTGTGCGTGTTATGTAGGGAGAAGTTAGATGTTGATAACTGACTGGGACTGTTTGGACTGGGTGAGTTTGCCTACTTTGCTGGATACACAAACTTACCCCTCCATCCAAAGTTGCTGTCCTTGATCACCCTACAAAACGATTATTAGAATATGTCAGAAGATAAGGTGGCTTCTCCTTAGGGAAAAATAGCATCTTTAGGAGGTTAGAGGTATAAGTGAGATTAACTCCATAGAAACACTAGTGTTTATTTGTTCAATTTCGCATATCCAGTCTTGCAGTGAATGTAGGCTTAAAAATTGTCCTCAGTTCCACCAAGTGTCAATGTCTCTTTGATCTTCTCTGATTTTTAAGCCTGCCACAGCGCACAATATTAGTATGATTGACTTCTGAACAAATAAAAGGAATCGGTAGACACCAACAAAACCATAAAAGTTATAAAGATTAGGAGAAATACTGTATTCCGCAATTGATAAATAAGAAAGCGTGCTGTAAATATCACGTGTTTCGAGTGATAATTAGGAAAGCGATTTAAAGGGATTTTAAGTATTTACTGAAGTAGACCACAGTGTCGAAAACATTTTAAAAAAACAAATGAAAACCTTGTAGACTATCATTTTAAACAAGTTGAGATTAATTCCGTCAAAACATTAGTGTTCATTTGTTCAATTTCGCATAACCAGTCTTTTAGTAAATGCAGACTTAAAAAATGTTCATTCTTTCAAAAAATGTTGTCAATTCCACTAAGTTATAAGAAATGTTGATGTCTCTTTGGCCTTTACTAAACTATAATTTGGGTAATAATTTCGAAAATTCCTTACTTATACTCATCCTCCACCATAGCTTCTGGGTCGGCCTGATCGATAGCTTCCTCAAAGAACTTTTCCAAAGTTGGAAGAAAAACTCTGAAAAAAAAATCACAACTTTTAACGGGTTGTACGTCAAAAGTTGAGATTATATCTGAAATAGGTTTGATAAAAAGGGGCACACTTGTTTCTACCCATCTTGCTGAGATTAGAAAGATCAACCCTTCTCTGACGCGTATGGCCGGCCACAGTGCACAGTACGTCGGTGGCGCAGTGGCTGAACGGTTAGCGTGTTCGACTTGAAATCCTAGTGTCGCAAGCTTGACACCCAGTCATACCACTATGTTGTGTCCTTGAGCAAGACACTTTATCTGAATATGTTCCAGTCGACTCAGCTGTATAAATGAGACTACCAGTTCTGCTGGGGGCTAACCTGCGATAGATTAGTGTCCTGTTCAGGGGGAGTCAAAGACTAAGAGATAAGCGCCGGCCCTATGAGCCACTTAGGCTTGAGAAAGGATTTAACCAGCTTTGCTAACAGTGCACAGTAATTGTATGCGGATTAACTTCTGAACAAAAAAAAAGAAATGATAGACACCAATAAACCCACAATAGTTATAAAGATTACGAGAAATACAACGTGATTTTGAATCATTAACTTTTTTACTAATATTCCGAACCGTACTCCAAAAGTCATCCTTGCATTACAGGTATTTATATCAAGTTATAACCCCAAATTAATGTTAAAAGTTGCATAATTTTTCAGGACTGATAGGTTGTGAAACCATTGTGGTATGTCTTAATTAGCCTTTTTCATTTGTGGTCTGCTGACTCAGCACAGAATACAAAAGGTTTTGAAACAAAACAAAAGAAAAAGGCGAATTAAGACATTTGCTTAAGTTTCGCTTCGATTTTCTAACAAATTCTTCAGCAATTTCAAAGATTTACAAGAACTTCAAGAACCGCGAAAGCCTTGTTTGACAGCTGAAAGGTTTTTACCTGTCCTCAGCTTTGCACGCTTCAAGATTGCCAGGAGAGAGGTTCCACAGACGAGTAAGCTCCGGACTACGAGGAAAAACAACCATATAAGACTAACTAGTTATTATTTTCACAATTTGCTGTGAGTGGGCTCTGTCAAATTGCATTGTAATGTATTATGGTAAGAGTGAGTTCTGTCGTATTACATTGCATTGTATTGTATTTTGCTATGAGTGAGTTCTGTCGTATTGCATTGCATTGTATTGTATTTTGCTATGAGTTCTGTCGTATTGCATTGTATTGCATTGTATTTTGCTATGAGTGAGTTCTGTCGTATTGCATTGCATTGTATTGTGTTTTGCTATAAGTGAGTTCTGTCATATTGCATTGCATTGTATTGTAGTTTGCTATGAGTGAGTTCTGTTGTATTGCAGTGCATTGTATTGTGCTATGAATGTGCTGCATCGTATTGCACTGCATTTTATCGCACACGTTCTATTTTATTGTTCTGGGTCATTTTGATTCGTAGCAAGGCTTAACTATTGAGAGAACATTGACTCCATTGCCCAAGGAATGTTCAGGGGCACATCACCAAATCGAAAGATCGACATTTGGTAAAAAAAAAGAACACAAACAAACAGCTATGGACGATAGACAAAGCAACAGGTCAACGTTAAACAATGTGAAAACGTACCAAATATATTAAAATACTGAAATTATGGACTCTGCCAACAAACGATTTTCCACATCAACAACATCATACCTGGTCCTCGCATCTGTTTTGTTGTTATTTAGGAACTAAAATCTTTAAAAACCAGCAATCAAAAACAGTTGGTGGTACAGTGGCCGAGTGATTAGCGTGTTCAACTCGTAATCCTAGGGTCGCAAGTTCGAGTCCCGGCCAGACCCAGACCACTGTGTTATGTCCTTTAGCAAGACACTTTACCAGACGTGTTCCAGTCGACTCAGCTGTATAAATGAGTACCCGTTCGGCTGGGAGCTAACCTGCGATGGATTAGTATCCTGTCCAGGGGGAGTCAAAGACTCTCATCAGCTTTGCACTACAGAAACCGGAGATAAGCGCCGGCTCTATGAGCCACTTATGCTCAAGAAATAATTTAGCTTTAGCTAACACCAAAACGCTTGCATTTTTCGTGCATACCTGCCCATCAGGACCTTGTTCGAATTCCAAGTGGAAACCATCTCATCTCCTATGCTGCGTTTACGTTTCCTAGAAAAACATGAAATACGTAAAGTAGTTACGGTTACACTGACTGTTTTTACCGTGGTAAAGTGGTCATTTTACCGAGGGAAATGTTTCGGTACTGGCTCCGCCACTCGAAGCAGAGAACAGCAAGCATCATTTAGCTGTGTGTTATTTTTTACTCTACGGCAAGGCTGGCAAACTTTCACGCTTCTTTGTGGTATTATGTCATTTTTATCCACAATTTGGCCAGCTTTACCTTCGAATATCCTGTTTTAACTTGACTGTTGATTTTTGTTACATGAAATAAATCTTTTCTTCTTTGCCCTTACGAAACCGAAAACGAACAATCGTCGCCGACACGATTTCGGCGAGAATATTTCTTCAAAAATCCACTTAATATGAACCGGGATATGAATGAACAACTCCAGCAGCCATCTTACTGCTTTCCCGCCGCATATCCAACTACGGATCCGTCTTAAAATCCAATTCTCCGGCCAAAATGAAAATTGACTCTAACTCTAAGCCTACTGGGTTAAGTATTTCCAACGGCAAGCATTTGCTGTGTAACCGAGATCTATAAAACGAGCGAAAACCCAAGCCGAACCTTCCCAAGTCAAATTTCTCTCGGTAAACCCCATAACCCGAGCTAGTGTAACCATAACTAGTATGTGCTTGCACAGCTTCCTAGAAACTAACAAACAAATCAAATTTGTGCGCGTTGGATTTCTTGTTTTTCAGGATATGATTTTTCGAAAAGTCCTAGAAATGAAAACACTTTACCGTTGTGCGCAACGATTACTTAAATCACACCTTGAAACAAAGGTGTCGAGCAATTTTGTTCCCCTAAGTGGATTTTCACGACCAAAAACAAAACTTTCACGGTTTAACTAAAATTCCATTACTTTGATTGTGGAATATAATTATCTAAACCTCCGTAATTTTCCAGGTATGTACAAAAACCGAGCTGTTTTGTTAGATAAACTGAACTTAGAATTAATATAAGTAAATCACGGTTTGCAGTCTCTTTTTTTGAATGGAAAGTAAGAGCTTTTCTGGACCTTTTTGAGCAAATTAAAATAATGATCTACCTGAAGGCAAGTTGGTAATATATTTTGTCTTTGGTAAAGAATTGACTCGCATTCAACTTATTTAACACTGCAACCCATTCTAGGAGATTTAAGGACCTTGACTAACAGTTTTCCACGTTCTCAATTCTCTACAGATTCTGGGACATTCCAGGGCCCAGTTGTTTAAATGACGATTAGCCCTAATCCAGGGTTAATTACCATGACAACCAATAGGTTTTATTAAGAGCTAACCCTGGTTTAAAGTTGATCAGCTTTCAAACAACCGGCCCCAGGAATTTAAGAAACAGTTGGAACGATGAAAAGCGCCCGGACCACAATTGTTGAAAATAATTACAACAATCAACCTAGTGACTACTATCCACATTACCTGGTTGGTGTTGTCTTCTTGTTACGTTCAGGATTAGCGCTAACTCTGTAAGATAAACGTCGAATTACTTTCCAAGTTGCATTATGCATATTCAACTCAAAAATTACATGACTTTTCTATGAAACTGAACACCGAAATCCAGATTAAAAAATGAGAATAACAGTATATGAATATTTAACAATTATTCCAAACGCACGTTTGGAATATCATATCCAACAAGCGTGAGTGGAATAATTGTTTATTATAAACAAACAACTGGATATATGAATCAAACATTCTGCTGAAACTTTTATTTTCCAACATGGCAACAACTAATTAGTAATTTAATAGAAATAAAAAAAAATATACAATTCCGAACTTTGAAACATACAGTGATTTATACATGAGTGAACTCGCATCGCGCATGTACAAAACTTGTCAATGAAAGCTGAAGATGGCGAGCGGCTAAACGTAAACGTGAAAAGTTTTAAAAAGCGAAATGTTTACTGTCCACAACGAAACTTCAAAATTAAGCTATTCACCACTGTGACTATAATGGTGGTGAATACTTACGGTGCAGCCGTAGAAGTTGTTTGCGGCGGCGAAATGGCCACTCTCTCGGCCGCCATGTGCTGTGAAGTTGGATTGAAAAGATAGCTGACTTTGTTGTTGCACAACCACTGGCCTGCTTACGGGTCTTGTTAGACCGTCGGAGATTTCCTCTTCTGGAACAACTGCACTGGTTTGTGGATGAGGAACTTTAGGTGCCAGGAAAGCACGCAACAAATCTGAAATTCGCTGCTGTTGTCGTAAAGACGGCCTATCGTTGTAGGATCTTATTGATTTTCATCGTTTCTGCAGACGATTTGAAGCTTCTAATTGACAAAATAGTTCCAGACAAAACGAAGGCAGCAACGAAATATGGTATAAAAATTTGAAAGGTAAGAAAAAAACAATATATTTGTCTTTGAAGCATCAATTTACACATTTACTCGACAGACTGCCGACTTCTTCTGCATGCGGAAGCTGTTTGCATCAGTCAACAATGTTTGAAGAAATTTGTAACTGAAACTTTATTACAAATTATTGTGGTTCTATTGTCTGTTCTATGGAGATTGCAACTAAAACGATTAGAATACTCGCTCTTCAATTCTATCGGCTGAACATATTTGAAGCAACAATTTAACACATAACATTTGACTCAACAGATACACACGAAAACTGCAGTTTGTATCAACATTAATTGTTTAAAGAAATTAAAACTTTGAAACCTCGACAAATCTTGAGTTTTCCGCCATTGTTTTGATTTTTTCGGGTGAGAAAAATTGTAAACACGGCTCTGGTTTTGATTTTCACGGCTGTTTTCCATATATGGTCAAAAGCATGTATATGGGATATTATACAGTGAGTAGGGAACCAATCAAGTCGCTTAAAATTCAATTTCCAGTTGTTTGTTTATAATAAAAAATAATATATTATGTGCCTGTGTAATTTACATGTATTATTATGGATCAATATATGTTTAGGTCAAGTAAAAATAGTTGGCTATCTCCTTTTTTTCAGAAATTTCATGGTCAGGGGAAGGTTTCTTTTTTTTTGTAGTCTGAACTTTTGATACTAATACAATAAGTTGTAATCTCATTTATTGATGAATCCAAGGGGTCGTCTTTACATGACAATAGATGAAAAACACAAGATAAATTTACTGGTATCAGACTTTGTCAGTGTTCAATACTTCAAATGAACAAAATTAAAAAAATATTTTGGTCGGCCTGACTTTCAATGGTGGCGGGGACGTTACCAATTGTTTTTAATTTGGCCTTATGCATGTATGTGATAACGTAACATAAAACAAGAAACCTTTTCAGTTAACATAACCTACAGTACATCAAGACTTTCTAATTTGTCTGAACACCAACGCAGACCTGTGTTTTAGACAATTTAATTATAATCAAATGGTTGTCTTTCATTATGATGACTGCAAAACTAGAGACACAACATATTTTTCCAACAATTAGAAACAAAAAGTGTAAATGGATGCACATGGATAATATTCGAGAAATATTCACGACCCAACCAAAACTCCATGGCACGGCCATGTACAAACTTAAAATCCCACGACCTTCCATGACCGAAAATAAAATTCAATTGTTATTCATCATCATGACTAGAATTCCTACTTTCCAGGCTTGGAAAAGGAAGTTTTAAAAATTTTCGTAATAATGATGATAGAAATAACTACCACATCATTTGTTATGATTGGGGCAGAAAGGTTAAACTGTAAACAGGAAATTGCCTTTCCTTTTATTTATATACATTATTTATACAAAAATTCCAGTTCAGCATAGCTGGTTTAAATGGAGATTCATCTTCCTGTGAAGCATGCTCTTTTCTGTCTTGGCATGATCAATAATTAGTCTGTATCTATTTGTTTAAGTTCTTTAGCACTAATATTGTCTCTTGTTTGTCACTTGTCTTTTGATATTAAAAACTAAGGTAAGGTGTAGGAATTCGTTAGCCCCTATGGGCTGTTTCCTACGCCTTCCACGTTTGTGAAACTTGTAAATAGAAAATACGTTTGTAATTTAAAGTGATAAATAAAAAACTGTTAATTGTTAACTGTTAAAACAGTATTTTTTTTTTGTCATTTTGAAATTCGGATTTTATTTTGTCTTTTTTTCTTTTTCCTGTACTTTGACCCACTTCCCTGATATACAGTGATTTATTTAAAATCGAATTGGCACTCGACTACATTAGCTTTCTCTTTAGATTAGTTATTTCGGTTGTCCAAATATAATTATGTTTTTAATCAACTTTTAATTGACTTGTAATGTATTTGAAACAATGTATCAAAAATCGTGGAAATAAACAAGTTATTGTTGTCGTTGTTGTACTGATTTACCTTTCCTTTGTGAAACTTGGGCAACCTTCATTTTTCCAAGAGATCCAGTTTTCTTCTCTCTCAAAGACGTGCTAACAAAAACGAAATAAAATAGAAGAAACAACCAGAAAATGATACAGCAGCTAACTTCTCTAATAATGACTTTTTATTATTAAAAAACTTTGGGCATTTCATCAAGCTTTTTATCGTTTACATGTTACAAAATGAAGTTGGATTCTTAGTTAATAGCATACAAGGAGTTGTACTCATCCAACAAACACCACTTGCAAGCATTCTTCTGCTTATTTATCATTTGTCATTCTTTAAACCTGGTATACTGACCTCGACAGTCTTTACAAACTTTTCCCCATCCGGTGGCGTTTCTTTTATGAGCTGAAGCAGAAGTTAAACTCAGACGTCACCCTTGAGTGTATCATATCAACGACATTATAAATTCTTGTACTGTAAATCTTTGTCATTAACATACTATCCTCATAGTCTTGTGTATTTTAAACACTGAAATTTCCTATCATAATCACTAGAACCAACCTAATCATCTAGAACACAAACACTAAACAAAATTAAAACCGCAAGTTCAAGTATTAACATAATTTATTATCTTTAGTCACTTGACATCTGCGATATATTTCAGGGTTCGTACATCCTCAGAATTTCAAAATTCAAGGGTTTTCAAGGGCTGTTTTTTTTGGGTTTTTTTTCCACTTTAGCACAACCAATACCACTTTATCACAACCCATACCACTTTACCACAACCAATACCATTTTTACACAACCAATACCTCTTTATCATCTGTAACCAATACCACTATATTACAACCATTACCACTATATCACAACCATAACCATTACCATTTTATCACAGACATTACCATTCTATCACAACCACTACCACTTTACCACAACCAATACCACTTTATCACAACCATTACCACTTTACCACAACCATTACCACTTTATCACAACCATTACCACTTATTACAACCATTACCACTTTATCACAACCATTACCACTTTACCACAACCATTACCACTTTATCACGACCATTACCACTTATTACAACCATTACCAATTCATAGCAAAATACTATCATTTTAACACAATCACAACCCTAATCACAATCAGCAACTGTATTCTTGGAAAACAAAAGTATTCCTGCCTGATACACTTTACTGGTTGTCTCTTTAACCCACAAGGTCTGCAGCTCCGTTAGCACGTGGTTGTTACTGAAAACAATCATCATTACCTTTCAGATATTATGACAAATGCCCTGCCCACACTAAGACCTTTTTAAAAACATTTAAAAAAATTTAGGTCCACACTAGACCACGAAAGCGGATCAGAAAACATCTGTTTTCGTCACCAGGTTTTGTTCGAGTGTATTTTTGAGGTAAGCAGCGAGGTAAGCATTTTTGCAAATATTTTTACCAGTCCACACTTTCCATTCAATTTCAAAAACCTTCAATTTGAAAAGCGTTTTCGAAAACCTACGTATTCGGTAGCATACACCTTCGTTCTTGAATGTAGTAATGTGGACGGAAGGCAAAATCCTTAAGACCTATGGTTCCTCAAACTGCATGCATATTGTAGTAAGAGTAACCACAGCCCAACACGATTGCAGGCTTGCAATTATGTCTGTAAATATATACTTGGCGAACTTGAAAATGAGAAAAACTCTGGTCAACGAGTTCAGATCTGTAGACAAAATCAACATCTTCTTTCAGTGTCAAATACACTCTTCTTAATAATTGGTTGACAGCATTTTTTTTTAACCGCAGTAACAACAGGTAATAAATATTTGCTATTTAAACCAACGGGAATCTTATGTACTCAAACTTTCTTTGTTTAGGTCTAAACACAGACGGCCGAATATCTATTGCGGAGAAAAACCGAGAAATTCAAAATTTCGATTCTGCAGAGGCTCAGTAACGACGAATTTGGACACGGCCGGAGGTGACATCATTCAAATTTGATCCTTTAAAAGTCTAAACTGTGACTAGAATTGTTTTATTTTTTTGACAGATGGTTCTCAAATACACAAGTTGGGCAAAATACTAGTACTTTTAATTCACCGTCTTTATTGTTTATTTGAGAACCATCTGTCAAAAAAAAAATAAAACAATTCTGGTAACAATTTAGACTTTAGGACGACCGTTGGAAATCAAATTTGAATGACCTCCAGCCGTGTCCAAATTCGTTGTTACCGAGCCTCTGGAGAATCGAAATTTTTCGATTTTTCTACGCAATGGATGTTCGTACGTGCTTGCAACTTGGCCAACGGGAAGAATATTCTGTCTAGCGGAGAAAACGGGAGTTTGATAAAATCGAAGTTGGGGAAGTAATATTTTGAGGGCGAGATTCAAGGTAGATTGATATTTCTACGATGCATTCTGGCGGCCCCAGATCGACAAATAAACACTATGATAACATTTTCCTTTTCTTTTATTACTACTTCATAATTATCGTAGCTTTCGCGATTGGACTTTCGTGTTGTTATTCGAGTTAATCGAGCGTTATATGTTTATAAAAATACATCGTATTTTAATGTATTCATGATCACTATTACGGCCTGGGCCGCTTGTGGTCTAAACAGTTACCTTTTGAACTTAACACTCCCGAGAAGATATTGAAATAACACGAGAAACTGGACCAGAATCTACAAAGAAAAGGAAAAAACTTGGCTCGTTAAGATAATTAAGAGTAATATGATAGCAAAGAAAATGGCAAAAAAAAATAGCTTGTTATGAAGAAACCAAAGTTCTCAAAGTTCTGGTTCAATTCTACTACAATGGTTTCCAAGGAACTAAATCAAGGCATCCAGCACCTGAACTTGCCACCTATAGGTGACGAATGCTACCAAAAACGAACGCTGGCTACGTGCAAGATGAACGATTATTTGTCCTTATTCCCCTAAATCAACACAAGTACTTTATTAAGCTTGTAGTGTGACATAAATGTTTTCAATGAAACTTTAAACATAAACGTTATGTTAAATAAGCTAAATCCTGTCTCGAGCCTAAATGGCTCATAAGGCCGGCGCTTATCTCCGGTTTCTGAGGTGAGCGGATGAGAGTCTTTGACTCCCCCTGGACAGGTCACTAATCTATCACAGGTTAGCCCCCAGCAGAACTGGTACTCATTTATACAGCAGAGTCGACTGGAACAAAGTCAGGTAAAGTGTCTTATTCAAGGACACAACACAGTGGTCTAACCGGGACTCGAATTCGCGACCCTAGGATTACGAGCCGCACGTGCTAACCACTCAGCCACTGCGCCGCCAACTATGTTAAATAAGAGATGCTGTATAATTCTTCACTTGATGTTGAGCTTTTTATGTTCTCCTTGCATTCTAAATTTTCAATTGCTTTGATGACATTTTAGTTTCTTTGAAATCATTTTAAATCGAAACTTTACATGTTGTGAGGCAATTCACCTCTTCTGCAGAATGTGGCCATTAGCCAAGTGGCGTTATTTTTAAATTTAAAAGTACAATACAGTAGAATATTAATGTTGGAACATACTAAAGTAAATAAATGTTCAATAATTGTCATTATAACTTGTTTTTTTGTTAAATAGGAACTTACCGTTCTTCTAAAGTTACTGTCACTCAACTGTAGATCAAGCAGCTAAAAGGAAACATACATTATTAAAACTTAGAATATTTGCGAGAAAATATCATATTTTCAAAACTTAAATATTTGGAAACCGCAAAATGCATGAGAACCAACATTTGAAGACAAAAATTATCAAGCCTCAACATTCCTATTAAAAAGAAAAACTTTGCCCCTGACACTTTGTAAGTTCATAAAACAACAGTAAACAGGCTTAATAATTATTACATAAACTAAAAATGGCTACAATTACACATACAAAGGATATTAAGACCCTGATATTCATTACCGTGATATTTTCTATTGTTTTTTTTTATTCATACCCAGAAAGGATATTATGGACTGCCTAGCAACAGTTAAATAAGTAAATTTGTGGCTAAACAAGTACATTATATGTAGACCTACTTCATGGTAAAGGTAGAAGAGGTTTGAACAATATTACTAGCTACAGTAATAGTATAATACACATAATATTGATAATAATAATTATCAATATAGATTATACAATATTGATTTCAGAAGTACTATAATACTGTATTTATTTCGAGGCTTACCTTTTCATTTGTCAAAAATTTTGCAAAGTATCGAGGAATATCAGAGCTCTTCATGTCCTCTCCACTGCCACAAGTGATGATAACAATATGTTATTATGATATTGTAACATGATGTGATAATACAGCTGCGAAAGTAATCATGGTGATTTCTATAAAACTGATTGGCTTAATCGGAATAATATACGCCTCACAAAACCAAAGTACTGCCAAATGTTAGTAATTAGTTGTTTCATTGTTGGTAATTGTACCCTAAAACCGTACTAAAGCTGGTATTTAGTAAATAAACCCCTTCCGGCGGCTGGTATATCGGAGGATAATGTCCGGACTGATAGATTGTCCGAAAAACGAACAGTTGGCCGAGAAGCGAAGCAATCTTTCAGCCAAGGACATTATCCTCCGATATACCAGTGAGCCAAAAAGGGGTTTATTTATTTTATATCCCTCCCAATATTATTTTTTCTTCGATAAAACTTTGTGTACAATTGAAGAGATGAAAAATTCTCTCTTGTCCACACTTGCAACTTTTTTTACCTTCAAATACGTTTACGCGCGTCTTCAGCTTTGTCGACTTTTTTGTGCTGTCCTGCACTGCCTTTAAAATCAGGTATTTTTAAAAATCTTCGTTGTTAGACTCAGTGAAATGATTAATTTAATTGTCTATCAATACCAACTTGTTCAAAATTTGAAAAATAACATTTG
>JAOBRD020352734.1:0-20557 GCA_027575215.2 Hydrozoanthus sils | reverse complement strand
ACTTCTGAGAATAATTGTTAAATAGCCCGAGATAGCGAACCAATCAAATTTCGCCATTTAAGGTTTGTATATACTAAAGCACAATATTCGTATAGTTTAATTAGAGAATGTATGGAGTCTCTGAAGTCTGGATGTTTTGCTCTAAATCACAATAAAATACAATAAAAAAAAACTCACCATGTCGTCTTGTGATCTTACGTACGATCTGACGAAGTTTGAGTTAATTTCGATGAGGTGTAGTGTTTTTACTTGTCCCTATATAAACGAGAATAAGATAGGCTGCGGGCCAGCTATCATGGCCTCCAAACATCCGAACCCAACGCAGGATATTTCTTCGAAAATCGAGTCCAGCCCAAAATCTTTATTACAGATTTTTAAGGGAAAAACAGGCCACCCAAAAATCCAAATCTTGTAGAATCAAAACCTTTCCGGAAGCAATCAGCTTCCATTAAGTTCGATATTGTGGCTCCGAAAAAGGCCAGAAATATGCCTGACCGCGTCGAGTTGGGACAGTGAAACCGTTAAAAATCAGCGAAAGACTGGAAACGAGAAAATTCAAATACTCTCCGAGTGACAAATTGTAACCGAAACTTGAATCGAGGTAAAAGCATTTATTCAATTTAAGATGAAATTCTTATACTTTTTTTATTTGTTTATGATTTTCAACCTAAATTGAATAAATGCTTTTACCTCGATTCAAGTTTAGGTTGCAATTTGTCACTCTTGTTCAGGCTCTTGGATGCCTAAAATGGTTCACTAGTAGGGATGCTTGAAGTGGCTCATTAGTATGGATGCCTGAAGTGACTCATTAGTATGGATGTCTGAAGTGGCTCATTAGTATGGATGTTTTAGACTCCTAACATTCCTGAAGTTGCTCGTGGGGGGTATACTACTGATATTTAGTACTCACTAAAATTAGTTGGCGCTAAAATTAAGGTTCTACCCCCCCCCTCCCCCCTCCCTCCGCGTAATAAAGAAACAATTTGCACGGAAATCCAATTCAAAATTTAATGAATGTTGTACTTGATTGTCGTTATGTTCCACGACTTCTACATCATATACACTTAGTTGTGTTCCTGAATATGTATTTTCATCTGACAAATGTTCTACAAAAATCGTTAAAGTCGTTAAAATTAGTTGTCGCTAATTCTTTCTCAGACAAAATCGCTAAATTTAGTTGTAGCTAAATATAGTAACCTTGAGGTATGTTTTTTGGCAAAACAACTTCACTGTGTAGCTTGAACACTTACGCTTTTTCTTTGACTAGAATTCAGGAGCGTACGTTGCCAGCCAGTTTTTGCCTGTAAGCTCAGATTAACAGTTTGACGAGGCTTTAGCCGCCCCAATAATTTTTTGAAAGTGTATTATATTTTCTATAAAAGACATAATACTGACGAAAACAAATTTCTTGTTTACAATGATGGGCAAATTGGAAGAAATTCCAGCCATTCGAAAGGTATAATTTTCCAAAATCATGCAGTCCTGGGTATGCAGGCTCCCCTTGGCCGCCAGTGTCGATGTTTGGGGATTTTATAAGATGAAACTAAATGAAGAAACCAAGTCCAGCAGAATGATTTCGATGGACCATTTCATCTGTTCTGAAGCTTCATTTTCCGAAATCGAAGAAATTGAATGGAAAAAAAGATGGGCTCAAAAAAACCTGTAATCTCAGGCTTACCTGGCCAACTGGTAGCTACGCGCCCGGACGTGAGTCATTGTAGCTCATATTATCAACATACACTCTACCATTTAATCTTACCTAAATATATATTTGTGCTATTCGTTTATGTAAAATATCCTAAGCTCTAAAATCCAAAAATAAATCTAAAAATATCTAACAATATACCCTGGTAAGATATTGCGAAAACAACAAAAATAATTTTGGGTTCGTTTGTACAAATGTTTAAGCTAGAAAACTCAACACTTTTCAAGGACTTTTTTTAAATCTTTTCTTTCATTTCCTTGACTCAAAAATAAGGTAGCTGTTTCAAATAAAAGTGTAACAGAAGTTGATTCCAAGCATCAAAACTAGGGATAATTTAACAAAAAAAACTTGGCCATATTTCCATTGCAAGTCCGGGGAATCGGCCTATACTTTTTACATTACTTGGACTTTGAGGCTATTGCAGTTTTCCAGTCGCCTGCGTCTCAAGAAACGCGTGAGAAAAAGAAAGACCTGGGCTTTCTTTCGCTTACGCGTTCAAGTCTCATGGCGGGTCGCTCGATTGACGTTGGGCCTGTCCCCTAAAAAACAGTTGGGTGGGCAGCCAAGCCAATATAGTTTTTCAGACTCTGTACAAACCCTGTACTTCAAATTTGGGTTTGCACATTAATTTATTAAAAGGTTCTAAAATGATACCAACAAATGATAATAATAATAATAATAATAATAACACAATAATAATAATAATAATAATAATAATAATAATAATAATAATAATAACAGTAACGGTTTTGTTGACACTCCACTAGGTGGCTCTTCATGGTCAAACCAACCAAACATCGGGTTGCAACCATTCACTTATCGACAAATGTTTGGGTTCTTTTAAGTCCTCTGGATAATATCAGGAGGCTAGAAAAACGGCTTAACGTCCCTGTCCACGGACGGTGTGGGAAAAGAAGGCCGCACAAACGTTCAACCCTCGACAAGGCTGGGGATCAAACCTGCGGCCTCAAATTTAGAAGGTTATTGCAAAGTACCATTTTTTTCTCCTGTCAGTTACTTTGACAGCTAAGATCTATATGGTTTGCTTTTACCACAATCTGACAAATGGAATTAAAAGAAGAAATCAGAACAAATTGGCACTACACCATCTTCCCTATACCTGGAAAGGCTTTCAATATGCGTTAAAGTGCTACTAGTGCGGAAATCCAATTTCTTGGGGTTTTTTTTGTATAATCGTGAAGTAGAGAAATAAGTTAAACAGGTTGCCAAACCTTCAAGACAAAAAACGTTGAAGTGTGTTTTTTTGAGCCTCAACGGTGTTTTTTTTGTCCGCAATTAATCGAGAGTGAATCACCTGCGTCATGCTTGGTTGAGCACAGATAACGGGTATGACGTAAATGACTCAACTCGTGCCGCTCTCAAATTAACTGCATTGTATACAGAGAGGCCAAATGGGTTTCTTTCGTTGTTTTATCACTATAATATTATTTTTTGGTGCGTTTTGCCTATGGTTGGCATTATGTACATAGTTTTGGTTGTCCCAAGTTGAGTCATTGACGTCATATGGCGAGTCGCAACTCTGTAATGGCGGACGGATTTTTCGCTCAGTTCGTCGGGAAAATGAAGACACTCGCGGAGCTCCTACACAATTTATTATTCTAGAAGTGTTACAGATCTTTCTAATCTGTAGATTGGCATAGAAAAGGTGAAAAAGATTCAAATTGGTTTTCGCACTGATAGCACTTAAACGATCTTCAGTACAACAATATTACAGGTAAATAACGATCAACATGTGTTTGCCCAGCAAATTAAGTTCAAAGCAAGAACATATGGCGCGGAAACCTAGTTCAATGATCTTTGGTATACTGACAATAATCTCGGATTAAGGATGGGAATTTCGTTGAATAAGCATGTGTAATGTTTCTGGTTATAATGATATAATCAATATCACAGTCCACAGGAAATACTAAATAATATAAAGTATAAATAAAGATCAATAGGTTATCAAAGCTGAATGAATACTTCATTAAAGAACGATGCGCAGATCTAAATATAAGTGCATAAACTTAATATGTAAACGTTTAAGTTCTAAAATGCTGAAGTTCATGCCATAAAGTTTCTGAAAATTTTGATAAAGAGGAGTTTGTGGGCTGTACAAATATTTCTCTTGATGTTGCACTTTTAATTTGATTGAGAGATGAAAAATTGCAAATTTAATTTATATGCAGTAAAAAGGCAATTATCAGCGTTATCCCTGTATACCATTTTTTTTTTAAGTTTTCCCACAATATTGTTATACTGGGAATTCAGTTATTACACAAGATGACCCATTCTAAATTGATATAATTATTGCCCTCCCTAGGCATACCGTAAAACCAGAGTTCCACTGTTTTGTTACTTCACATCTTCATTTTTCAGTTTTCTTATCAAATCTTCAAAGATTTATGAAGGGTGAACTCAAGGTATAAGATTTTACTAAGTGCATGTATAATTGCCAGGCTTTCTGACCTCATGCAGTGAGCAGTCTTCCTTTGTTTCTTGTTGGATGATCTCCTTTTCCCATTGGCTATTTACAGTCTATATAATATATGTCCCGGAAAGCAGTAGATTTTGACCCAACTGCGTTTTAGCTCTACTTCTTGTCTAACAAAAATTCTACCCCATAATTTGTAAATACAATATCAATTTACAACTCCACTTCTTACCCACTCTTCCAAAACTTCAGCAACATCAAGACGTGGTATATCCTTCAGGATTTTGATGAATGAAATTACTTTTGCCTTGCTTCCATAACGACTTTCCCAATCTTTCAATATCGTATATGTCGGATCACTTGTTTGTCCCCATTTTTCAATCTTGTATTTTTCGACTTCGAGTTTTTCTCCAACCAATCTAAAATCATCCCAAGATGGTCTTCTTGTATCAAGAATCGTGCACACTTTTTCCAAAACTCTATTTGGTATTGATGTCACATTCAGCAGAGCTCGCCTCTCCAGATGTCGGTCTGGTGGGATGAAGAAGTTGGAGTTAGACTATATAATGCTAACAGTAGTTGATAGTAAAAGTCTCAACAAAAATTTATTGTATTAAAGTATCAGTGTAACTATGACTATTATAACATAGTTGACATTTTGCACAAAATACAGTTCATTTTGCTTCTCTACAATGTGTAGAGAAGTCATCTACACAGTTAAAATCTCCAACTTTGGAATAGTGTTATTAAACATATATTAAACTTAGTGCTGTAAGTGTTTTAGTTTTGAAGGATCTGTGGAGAGATTTTGAAATTGTGGACATAAAGCCATGCTGGTTGAGGTTGAGGTGGTAAGTTCCACAGCTGGGTCTGACTTAGGTGGATTGTATGCCCTGGTACGTCACCTCCACCCAGTCTTTGCAACATTTGGAAGCACCAGACAGTACCAGTTGCTTACAGCATCCAGATACACCCCATCCACAATTTGTGCCATCGGACAAGCCTCAACGACCACGGCGACAGCGACAACCCCCTAAATGATTCGAACCAGAAACGGGCACTTGGCAATAAACTGAGTCTGTTAAGGTAGTTCCCCAGTTTTGCATTGCGCATCTTTACTGCGCATATTACAAATTTTAAAATGTTTACACATTTTTGTCATATTCTGGTGAATGTTGATCTCTCAAAGACATATCAGAAAAAATAAAGCAAAAAAGAAGTTCTCTTCATAATATATGGCGCTTTTTGTTTAACTCGTCCCAGTCTCCCCTTTGAAATTGGGTAAAAAAAGCACAGGTTTTGCCAGTTTTCCTAGAGTTTCTCCTAAACGAGCACGGATACCCCACAATTTTTTTCCATCAATCAATCAAATTTCAACAGGCCTTTCTGAAGAGAAAATATAGGAAAAATGTTGCAAGTGTGGAAAAGTTTAAAAAACAGAGACAAGAATACACTGTTTCTTTAGGTATAGGAAACATAGCAACAACAAAAGCACGCGAAAATGCCTCCTTATCAAAAATGTTTTTGCTGAAAATCACAAGAAAATTATTCTCCTAATCCAGAATTCCTTTATTTCCCTTATGCTCCTCGATGTTATCTTGGTTGGCCACATGAGGAATCGATGGTTTTAATTTCAAGCTTACAATAACAGAAAAATAGCCCAGAAGGGGGTATTTGTATCAATCATATTGATCTCGAAAGTTAACATCGGCACACCCCTTTTTTATTCCGTTTTTGCAATTTACATATAATGATTGACAAATGAGGAAGGTTTGACAAAAATCTAAGTGTAGGTTCTATTTCAATGGAATGACCTTAAACCAATCAACCATAGGCCAGTTTCCGGACTGGGCAGGGAGAAGAAGTGACTATCGAGTTTATGACAACACGACAATACGCGTCATTCCTGAAATTCATTCATTAAATATAATTAGTACAGGTAATCATACAACTTCGAGTGCATTTTGGAATTAAGCGAGCCCGCAGGGCCAGTTAGATTTTAAATTTTCGAAAAACTCGCGTGTGCAAATTAATTCCAAATTGCACGAGAAAAGTTGTATGATTACTTATTTATAACATTCATGAAAAATTTCGTGAAGTGGAAGTGAATATTTTGACGCGTGTTTGACGCTTCTGACATTTTCTTTTCTGATTGCTGTGACTGGCTGATGAGAAATAGTCCATAATGTTGAAAGACTTCAAAGTTCAAGTTGTTCGTCCATTTCTTACAAAATATAACCAAAGAATCATCAATCAAGCAACGTTTTCAATGTGATTAACTCACAAGATTTACAAGAAATTTGTGATAAGAAAGCAAAGATGTTATAAAAACAAATCAATGTTCAATCAGTGTCTGAATCACTAACTACTGACGACGCTTGACTGATTTCTTGTGGTCTTGAAGACTTTGACTTGCGGCTCTTGCAGAAATTGATGGAAACTTTACACTTGCTGAGAATGCTGGGTAATTAGCCACCACAGTGTTCTATTTAGTGCTTCTGGGGTTTCTTTACCAAATTTTTTAGCCTTCCGCAGCACTTCTTCCTCTTCTTCGGTCAAATTTCATGCTTTGTTCGGACGATTACCACGACCAGCAAGTCGAAGTTGTTTTGCTTAAAATCCCTTCAAAACCTGCTTTAAGGAGTGAAATTTACGGTCTTTGACAATTGACAGTGGGTAAAACTTTTCTCTCCGATGCCTGTCGAGAGCAGCAATCATAACTTTCAAGCTGTCAGGCTCACAACCATCCTTGTTCTTTACTTCAGCATAGAATACTTCGAGCAGTTTGTTTAGTTTCCTCCATTTTCAAAAACAATGTTTTTGTCTTCGCTCCAGGACTTCCACAAACTGTACCAAAACGTCGTACTTTTGGAGGTGTTGACGTTTTCTGCACCATTTCTCAGTTCGCCAATAATATCGGCTGTCGCCAAAATAAATCTTTGACTTTATTCATTGGCCATTTTTCTCGAGATTTTTCAAAGTTTCCGCACGAATTTCGTCATTTTTTTTACTGATGTCTTTCAGCCAATAATAATATTCCATAATTTTGATTTGTAATTTCCACTGGCGTTACTCTTTCTGTACTGGTATTACACATTTTTGCACTGGTGTTACTATTTAACTGCACTACTCTCGGCCAATCAGAACTGAGTAATGTTTTAAGTATGTTATTTTAATTATGTATCTATGTAGTTGATTTCTTCCTGTCTCGGGTTTTTGTAACATGCTGTGGCACATAAAGGAAGGGAAATCCTGCAAAGTTTGATACCTACCATAATAATTGTATTATTATAATAGAAATTATATTATTTGTTATTATTATTTATGTATCTTCCATTGCTAGGTAAGGAGGATTTAATTATATATTGTTTGGGGAAGGGCAAGTTCCATTTCATTCTATTTTGAGTACGCAACTAAATAAGTTTGCTTCTTAACGTCATAGAAACATGCAGCCCGATGTGTTTAAGGGTGCTGTGTCCAGCCCACTACAATTGTCTGTTGGGGTACCTCAGGGAAGTATTCTCTGGCCTTTGTCCTTTCTGTTATCACCAACAACCTTTTTGAATTGCAAGAAATTCACAAATCAACTTGGATAACGGCAATACCCATTCAAGGGAAAGGCTTCGGGGGTCAACCATGAGGAAAAATCAGGAGCTGGAGTCCCATCGGCGGTTTACTGATGTTATACATCATCATTCCGGTAACTCCTGCAGTTCAGTCGAAACCAGAACGTTATGCTCTGCATCCCTTCTGGCCTCTACGGCTGGACCGAGAGGGGGTCGTGGCGCTTGGGCATCTCATGGCTCTCACAAAACTGTTACTGTTTAGCCCAGGATCAGTGATGTTAAATTTTTCTCTTTTTGTTTCTGTTCTTCTTATTCGAGTCCTAAGGCGATGGTCGAGTGGCGACGGTAGTAGGTACAGGATGGAACTGGGAGCCACTAGTCACGGACCTGCACTCAGGCGGCCATTGTTTGATGGTCGCTCTGTTTACCCACTGAGGCAAGGGTACAGTTCGGTAGCAACTTTGGTGACTGAGCAGCCCTTTCTAAGGACAGCACTGCTCACCACCATGGGGGAAGGGTCTAGAAAAGGTGACCTAAAAAAAACTTGTCTTAATCAATCTTGTCAGTCTACCGCAGCTGAGTAGACATCCAATTCGGCAGTCGATCAAACAACTCCAGAAGGAGAGCACGACAAACTTCAGTGTACTTTGGATCGTGGAGCGTTAGAACACTCATGGACACTGGTAACAGCATAAGACCCGAACGCATGACAGCAACCGTAGGAAATGAACTATCCCGTTTCAATAATGATATTGCAGCGCTCAGTGAAACGCGCTTCGCTGACAAGGGAGATCTGACGGAACATGGAGCGGGCTACACCTATATTTGGAGTGGCAAGAAATTGACAGAGCCAAGGGAAGCTCGGGTTGGCTTTGCAATCCGCACAGATCTTATCCCGAGGCTTGAAACCTTACCTAAAGCTATCAATGACAGATTGATGACAATGCGTATCCCTCTCACTTGCAACTCACACCTGACCCTAATTAGTGCCTATGCCCCAACAATGACCTACTCAGACGAAGTGAAAGAGCAGTTTTATCAAGAACTAAGTAATACTCTTGACTCGGTGCCGAAAAATGACAAGCTACTCATCTTAGGCGATTTCAACGCTCGTGTTGGAAACAGTTGCAACACGTGGCCTAATGAGATGGGTCGCCATGGCATCGGTAAAATGAATTCAAACGGACTCCTGCTGCTGTCGTTCTGTGCAGAGAAAGGTCTTACCATCACCAACACCCTTTTTTGGATAACACTTATTTCCTTTCTGTTATCACCAACACCCTTTTTGAATTGCCAGAAATTCACAAATCAACTTGGATGCATCCACGCCCCAAACACTGGCATCAAATATATTTCATCATCACAAGACAGAGGGCCATTAAGGACATTCTCATCACACGAGCAATGAGGGAGGCTGACTGCTGGTCTGATCACATTCTTCTCCGGTGCAGAGCCTCGTTCCAACAGGCACGAAAACATAGACGCCAACCCAGCAACACGATCAAGAAGAAGCTGGATGTAAAGAAGCTGCGAAATTCAGATACATATAAATCTCTTGCAGCTGCCATAACCAATTCCCTGCAGGATATAGACACGGATGGCGATGATCTGGAAACTGTTTGGTCAACTTTCAAGGACTCTGTCTTTGACACTGCTCAGAGAGTATTTGGTTACTCAAAAAGAAAACAACCAGATTGGTTTGATGAGAGTAATCAGGAGATACAATACCTTCTATCTAAGAAAAGAGCAGCTCACAATGCCTGACTGAACGACAAATCTTCCCAGAAAAAGCACATTCGTTACAGTTGGCTTAGAGGGCAAGCGCAGCTCAAGATCAGAAAGATGCAGTGCTTAACCACCTGCTTCTCTTTTGCTGCTAAAGCCTTCAGCCTGACAGTGAGCATCCAAAAAACAGTGGTCATGTACCAGCCAGCACCTGCCACCTGTGTGACACAGCCTTCTATAAGAATAGACGATGCGACCTTGAAGAATGTAGAGAACTTCACTTACCTTGGAAGCTGTCTTTCTTCAGACGCAAGTCTTGACAAGGAAATTGCCATTCGTCTGTCCAAAGCGAGCAACTCCTTCGGACGCCTGCGGTCAAGAGTTTGGAATGAGCAGGGCTTAAAAGAGAAACAAAGATAGCTGTCTACAGAGCCGTTCTCCTGTCCTCACTCTTCTACGGATGCGAGTCTTGGACTTGCTACCGCAGATACCTCAAGAAGTTAGATCAGTTTCATCTCCGTTGCCTAAGCAAGATCCTGGGCATTACATGGATGGACAAAATAACTAACCAAGATGTCCTTCGTCGTGCAAACCTCCCTGGTGTAGAAGCTTTATCTCCAAGGCGCAGCTACGGTGGTCTGGTCATGTAAAGCGTTCCGAATTGGCTAGTGGCAAACGCAAGCAAGGGGGTCAGCGAAAACGTTACAAAGACTACCTGAAGAAAACATTACGGGTCTGCAATATCCCCATTCCTGGATGGGAATCCCTTGCGAAAGATCGTGCTGCCTGGAGACAGAAAACGCAGAAAGAGATTACAGCCTTTGAGGAGAAACGCCGGCAAGATATAGACTTGAAGAGAAGTTCTAGGAAGGAAAGAGCTCAAAATCCATCTCCGGGCATTCTTTGCCCAGTGTGTGGCCGCTCCTGTGCCAGCGAGTTCGGGTTGCGTTCGCACCTTAGACGTCACTGAGGTCGTCATCGCACAGCGATGTTCCCCAACGATATTCATAAATGACCTGCCTCTTTATCTGTCTCCTAATCTTAAAACTAATCTTACAATATATGCTGATGATACAACAATTCTTACTTTTAGTTCTTCTGTACAATTGATCAGCTTAAATCAGCTTGCGGTTGAGGTATCGGCATGGGCTAATAAAAATCGTACGGCTCTAAATGCTAGTAAAACTAAAGCTATGCTGATCACCACTCCACGAAAACTTGACATTTACCAGCCCAGTCTCTCAATATTGCAATCAACGATCGTGTTGTGGAACAAGCGTGGGAAGCTAAAATACTGGGTATAACTTTTGACTTCACCCTTTGGTGGGAAAAGCAAGTTGAGAGCCTTTCCAAAAAACAATCGCATCTCCTTGCTTCGTAGATAAAACCCTACCTTACTCGAGAGGGCTCCCAACACTATTACAACGCATGTATCTATAGCCAGCTTGTATTCTGTTCTAATGGGTTCATTTCTCTGGAGCCTTCTTCGTGCACAGAATCGCCCAGCCCGAATATAACTTCAAGCTAACTACTCTACTCACTCTGTCATGTTATTTTCTAAACTGCATTATATCTCCATGTGCAACACTAGAGACCTAACACAACGAGGAAGGCAACGCAGACGACGCGGCTTAAACAACACATCCTTCTGGTTTACCCTTTTAGACCATGTCTGACTCGTTTACCTTCTCTTTTGTTCTAGTGACTCTTTGTGAGTAAAAAAAGATTAAAGCTCCCTGCATAAAGATATAAAAAGATTGAGAAAATTTTCTGTTGGTCGTTCCTGTTGTCGCAAGAACCCAAAAATTAAGCTTTTCACGTTGTAATTTTGAAGACGACACCGTGCAGGTGACCCGCACGGTGCATTCTATTACGTGCAGTTATTGTATTCACTATTGTACTCTGCCGTCTTCGTCCGTATTGCCGTCCTAATTGCGTAAGGTCCCTAATGTCAAGTACAGAAAACTACATTTTCTCTTCAATATTTTTGTGAACACAGAAGCTCCTCTATGTCTAAAGAACAAATTTGTTTTTCTTTGGAATAGTGCAAAGATTACTAGAGGTGCAACATCAGGCAATTTGGTGGTACCTCAGCCTAAAATCAACTCTGGCAAAGCCATGTTCCGCTACACTGCAGCTGTTCTGTTTAGCTCTACCCTCCAAAATAAAGCTTCTAGTAAGAATTCCTCTAAACTCGCCCTTCACTCTTGCTTCACTCGCTACTTCTTTTAAATCTCAACTGAAAAAACTTTTTATAAACAAGCTAAACTTTGTTAACCATCTTGAGGATCTTTGCTGATTTACGTGCCGTTTTCGACTCTACTGTGACTGCTATTTTGTTTGATTAAATTATAAAAATTGATAAGGTATATAGGATGTTAGTTATTAATTTTGTAACTGAATTGAATCGAATGCACATGACTAGGTATATCAGTAGTAAGTAATTTAGATTGTAATTAATATATTTTGTAAATTCTTCAGCATTAATTTGTATTGTGTAAATTTTAGTGTTGGAGGTCCACATGTTAGAAAACTCCCTGAGGGTTAACATAATTTTTTTACCCTCTCAAAATAAAGGATATTGTATTGTATTGTATTATCTATTTTGTCCTGGGAAAACAACAACATTTTGATATTTTGTTTAATTTAATTAAACATATCTTATTTAAAATCACGAATTCAAAGATAATCAACTCCATGTTCTGGTCAACAGAATTCGATTTTGTGTTTAATATAACACAATAGTAATATTTTTTTGCAAATTTATAAAAAAAACTTAGCTAAGCTAAAATAATGAGTCTTTGAAAAGTGGTTTTGATCAACATTATCATGAGCTGCTTATCAACTTCTTATTTTTCTCTTACTCAAAGTAGGTCCTAAATAATTGCAGACTCTGAAAAATCCACAAACTTAAACTGATATCAACTGAGTGTATGTACTGTATTTTACCTGCTGCTATTCTTGCTGAGGCCATAGGCTGAGAAATTTGCTGTTCTGAACTCATAGTTGAGGTATGATCTTGGTCACCTTCAGGTATTGGTGTTGGTAAATCAATGTTGTCGTCACGAAAAATATCGGCATCAGTTGAATCTTTATTCTCTGAATTACTCGGAAGTGATTCATCATTACCACTAGGTACTTGAGTTGACAATCTCCAACCTAAAATTTATTTCTGAATCTTTTAAGTCAAATACATGTAAACGGCTAATGGTTACAATAAGGCTGTAAATTACCTCATCACTATTAAACAGTCAGTCTAATTTGTAATCTATGATCAATACATGTGCCAGATAGCAGGATAACAATTCCAAAATAATATAATTCACAAATCAGATTCATTTGTTGATTCAAAGAGTGGAAAAATTCCTTTGTTGTATCACTAAATACAGTATACAAACCCATATTAATCTGTGGAAGTTGTCCTTTGAAGCAGCATTGTGTAAAGTTGAAAAAAAATTCATTCCAACACAGGGTTCCCAAAGGTAAAATTCAACTTTTTTTATGCATCTAAGAACTTTAGTATGGCCGACTTCTTGCACTTAAGTATTAGCTAATACATTTTAACAGCGTAACAGCTACTGTACCTATAATAGAATGTATGGGAAATTCTTTGAATCTCTAAAAACAATAAGTGCAGTTAATACCTACAATCCCTGACGAAAATAATGAAACACTTTTTTATCCCCTTCCCCCTTTCAATGTTGTTTGTCCAGCAAGTGCAAAAAATTTGCATGGTTCTACATCCAACAATCAACTTTGAGTGGGGAAAGGGGGTGTATCACTTTCTTTTGTCAGGGGTTGTCTGTGGGGCTATCTATAGCTAGTGGTCTCTTTTTTTCTGTTGTCACATTTAAAGAGAACTTTAATTTGCAATGGGTTATGTATTCATGACTCACTTGCCTAAGTTTGTTTATATCGCTCTAGCATGTTCTAGACTCGTTGTTTACACACATTTTAACAATTGCTAAAATGGCTTAAAATGACAAATTTGTAAACTATAAAGAATGTTCTCCAACTTTCACAATATTTATCAAGCCACTTTTGATTTTGAATAAAAGCGAGAAAAGCTATTTAGGATTTAGTTATTATTGTCAATGTCCAATATGAAAACGCTTTGAAGGTTTATCGTACTTTGATATGAATGCAAGATGCTCAATCTTGAATCCCGGTTTTCTTTTAGCTATAGGTTCTCAATATATAGCAGACAGGAGTTTTTTTGTTGCATGTGATGATGCAAATAGATAGCTGCCTGTTGATTTGAACATTATTTTGTCTTAAAGTTCCTATAAAGCTTGTTTTATTACTTTTTAGATTAAAACTATTTTTATCTATGAACTCAGAATTCGAAAAACTTGAAGAAAATTACAGTACCACACTTAAGTAAGCTCGTTAATCAAGAAAAGATTGAAATTTAAATTTTGACTGGGATTGGTAACCTGTGAGGTAGCAGCAGTTCAAGCATTTTGTTTTTCTTAGTTCTTTCTATAATTCTGTGTTTCTTCAGATTTTTATCAGATGGCAATCAGATGTTATGTACTAAGCGTTTTGCAGGGGAGAGCAAAATAAACCAAGCACTTTAAGTTGACATTCTTGGCATAATATTATTTTGTAATCATGAATGAACATGGCATGCTTACAGCTTTTTCAGCTGTTGCTAGACAACTGTCCTTGCTACACCATCACACCAGGACCTCATAGTGGGACTCAATCTTGTTCAGACAAAAACGGATGGAAGCCCAAAACTACCTTATTTGCACATTTCAAACCTCAAAAACATAACAGGAACTGCAAGAAACTGTTTTATTTTTAAAATATTATAATATTACTAGAACTAGGGTTCTATATAATTTGCATCTAAAGAGTAAAAAAGCTTCATAGAGACTTTTTTCAAGTCCTCTACTGAGTGCCTCCATTGTCATTCTCACTTTGTGTGTATTAAAATAAATATCAGTGTGGTTGAGGCAGCTGCTATAGTCAGGCCTTCTGATAATACATGATGGTGTTATTTCACACAGTCGACCTCAAATTGCATCCGATCGCACAATTATAAAAAAACGCATGATTCACAAAAGAATGCGTGCATATTATTCACAAAATCAATCATAAATAAACATTTTTAAGATGATTTATCTGAAAAAAGCCTAAAAAGCGATCGTCACCTTTGATTTTGTAAACATTTGAAGTTCAAGGCATTATTTTGCATGTCGGGGGCCTGGAACAAGTCTCATTCCTAAAGAGTTGCCTATTGGTTAAAACAAAAAGCCAATTGTTCAGGTTAGCCAATTTGAATGGCTGACAGATTGAGGACACAACTGCCTTCTAGTACAGATATGTTGTTAGTCGTTTGGCTAAATGTAGTTTCCTTCATTGAAAACCAATAAAACCGTACTCACAGATAAGTTTGTATTGAAAATGCCCACTGTTTCTTTGACCAATTAAGAAGGCAAGTTCCTACTTCTGCCTAATTTGACAGCTCATGACTGAGCAAGAAAGTATCCCGAAGGTAATTTCCATGTGGACAATGGACTGATGTTTTGCTCATCGTACAATGGTTCCAAAGAATAAATTTAAAAAAAGCCAGTTTGTTGTGTTCAGAAATAAAATACTGCACATAAAAGCAAAGTGTAAGAAGGTAGTTTTAGCATGCGAGCGTATCAATATTGATCATTGATTTCATTGCATGTAAGCTGCTACCTTTCGACTTTTAACATGGTACACTGAAAGTGCAGAAGACCTCAGTTGGAATTAATCCCAACTAATATCAAGATACATAATTACTGTTCCTTTGTGTTCAAAATGTCTTTAGGGCAACACAAAAGTATTTTTCTTTTTCTGAAACCTTATAAAACAAGCTTTAAATTGCTCAGAAAAAAATCACATAATTTACATAATTTCTCACATAATTGGCCTTTCTAATTGCATAATCTGCCCTGAAAATTTTGCATAATTTGCACTTTTTATTGCACCCTATCAGAAGGCCTGTATAGTTTCTCAACACAACACTCAAATGATGACCTGAAGATAAACTTATTTTTGGTCAGCCTACCAAAAATTTAGTTGCAAATGGATAGTGACCTATTAGAAGTTTGAAAATGTTTGTCCTAGCAAACATATAAATTATCATTGTGGTGGAGCCAGCGCTAGCTATGATATATAATTATTGCCCTAATCAAGACAGTAACTGAGTGAATTTGTCAAGATCTTGAAACAAATATACAACTCAGCTGGCAATAAGAGTATTATATCAGTAATTATATTTTTTACAGAAAGAATATAACTTCGATAACCCAAAAACTGTAAACCAAGTAGAGATCCTTGATTCTAAATATGAGCTCAATGTGTTAGCACTGATATATGAATGGTTTAATCATTTTCCTCTACTAAATGCCACAACTGTCATTCTTAACTTGTGTGTATTTTTTCTAAAGACTACTTGACTTAAAATTGAGAAATGCTTTAATAAAAAAGTGAATCCAGTTAAATTGAATTCACCAGTATTTATGTGTCACAAGTCTGGGATTTCATGATAATAAATACTTAATCGAAAGCTGTAGGAAATAACTATTTCTTGCACTGAAACCCAAGTTTTCCTTGGCAACTATTGTAAGTTCTTTTGGGTTGGTCCATGTCTTTTTTTTTCTGAGAGAGATGCACTCGATAATTCTGTTCAACTTTAAAGCTGAAAATGAAAGGGAAAGGTATTGCCCGGGGTGTTTAACTAACTCGGCCCAAATAAAGGCTACATGCAGCCTCTTTTTTTAACTTAATTCAATCAAACATGCATGTCATGATGCCTTGGCTGCATTTGATCAAATATTGTTAACATTTCAGTGGTACTTACTAGATGACTGACAGACTATGAGATGTACATTTTTATTTTTAGGATTTTTGCACAACCCCTTGTAAAAAAATATCTGGAATTCCGGCTGGTGAGCCCGGAATTCTGGTTGTTGAACCTGGAATTCCGCTTTTTGACCCGGGATTCCAGCTGGTGAAAGCAACTTGAACTCAGAATTCCAGTTGTTGAATCTGGAATTCTGCCTTGAACCTGGATTTCCAGTTTTTGAGCCCGGAATTCCGTCTTGAACTCGGAATTCTGGTTGTTGAGCCCAGAAATACAGGTGGTCTAAAACAACTTGAACTGGGAATCCGTGTGGTGAATACATACACCAAATTCTTATTGTTAACACGGAATTCCCTGACATGATAGCAATTCTTCGGCCGATAAAGCTGGTTTGGAGTCTTGGAGTTCAGAAAGCTCAGTGCAAATTTAAAACAAAGTCCAGCTGACATGAGATAAAATAAGCCGTTTAAATAAACATCTTTCGTAGCTAGCTTTTTCCACTTGCTCTATGCTGCCTAATGTTTTAAAACTACCGGTAGTACTCGTTGAAGTTTGCCTTCAAAATGATTGTTACACATGTTTACGCCATGAAGGATACTATCTAAACATCAACCACGGTCTTTTGGAAATTGGTTCATGTTAAAGGCAAATGAAATTTAGCAGCAGCCATGTTTGAGTATAGCTCCCGGACACAAGAGTTTTTCATCAAATAAAAATAGACATCAGAATCATGTGGGGCCATTCAAGCTTTGTGGTTGGTTATTGGCAAAGACACTTGTGATGTGTTAGTCCATTTTTGCACTGTTTTTGTATTCCCTTGAACAAGTGTTGCTTATTGTTGTATTGCCTAAGCTTCGAGGACAAATTTTATAATCTCTTGAGAAAATGGCTAGTTCTATAAAAGGAAGACATACAACAAATACATACATACGGAAGCCCAATGGGGGACATGCACACAGTTTCGAAATTAACTTCACTTTTCTGTTTCACGAGGTCAAAACTTTTTTCATTTTGGTGAAGTAGTATACATTGTTAGTTCTCACACTACGATGAGGTTTAGCTGCATTGTAATAATGTTTTCAACTTAAATGAAATAATTTTTTTGGCAATACAGATTTGCTTTAACAAAAACAAATCAACCTGATTCGATGACACATAAAAAACTTGCACTTAATTCACTGCATGAACAATAATTAAAACAAACACAATTAGTTACTAGGTTAGTTTGAGAATTAACTGATTCATTTTAAGTTAATTTGAGACAAACAATGAGACAAACTCTTTTTGATTTGTGTAACTATTGTGCTTTATTTAACTTTATAAAGTTTTATTCATTCATAGTTTCTCTGACAAGATCTCACTACAAGCAGCCGAGTTTCCCAGGGTCAGTGCAGTACTTGACAGATATCGATGGAAGCAAAGAATCAGGACCTTTTTGGACTTTTCGTTTCCGCAGTTGTTATTTTCTGTTATTCATTCTATTCTCTATAATCAAAGGCATACATGTTACACTATAACTAACAAGTGAAGAATTCCAAAACAACCGGCGAATGAATAATTATAACTTTGTGTTTTACGAAGCTCAGAGTCGCCCGTGAAACTACAAGTTTTAAAATTTATTTCCATTTGTTCATAGTTTTACTTGCTTACAATAATTGCAGCCAGAGCCCTTAGTTTGTTTGAAAAATAATATGAATGCCAGTAAAGACAACCTTAAAGTTTGAAGACATGCTATTTGAAGCGAAATTTTAAAACCATTTCCAGTGTTCATCCATTCAAGATCATTTCGTCTCGCCGACAAACCTGTTTTGGTGTGCACGCAGGTGTCACGTCTTTATCTTCTTTATTTTGTGGCTCGAGCGGCCAATTTTCGGAGTGGAGTTCCGAGCGGAATTCCACTCGGAACCAACGGCAATTACAACTCAGAACTCTGCATGGAATTCTGCCTGAAAGCGGAATTCTGCGCAGGCAATTTTTTAGATGGAATTCTGCCCAGAATTCCAGATATTTTTTTCCCAAGGGATTGCATAATTGCTTTTTGGATACTACTTGATATCCATCGATAAAAGTTAACTGTTAACATTGATTAATAATCACAAACTTTCAAGCCACCAAATGATCATTGACTAACTGATATCAATTGATACCGATAGGTATCAGTTTTCATCGATTGGTATTATGCCGGAGTTTATTCGTGCATATTAATTAAATTGTGAAGGTTCGGGTATTTAAAATCAATGACATCGTTTGTATGTTAATAACAGCATACTATAATGAGCTACAATTGGTTGGAAATATTTGAAGTGATTTTACGCACCTCTCTCCTGGCTATCATTGTCGAAGTAAAATACAGGATCAAGGGTTGTGTCCTGGAAAATGAGAATACCAATAAAATACAGCTCATCGTCCTGTCTATTGTTACTCAATATCACAGCTCCTCCATCACATAAATTGTATTGGAATAGTTCATTTCTTGCAGTAACTGTTCCACCTTCCAACTTACTCAGATGGAACTGAGATTGTTCATCCCTTGTGAGTTTGTAAAATCTTGTTTGGACGGGACTCTCCCCGCTATGGACAAGCATGTGGCAATAAAGAACTTCCTCAAAAAAATCTACCGGTTCATTCATTTTCATAACATGGAATGGTCGTAAATTAGTAAAACTATCACTTTGGCTGCTCTTTTTCAGTACTAAAACAGTCAGTGTATTCAAAAACCCCATGCCAAACTCGACAAATTCCTTACATAGCTCCAACTCCTTTGTCTTTGATCCATTCTTGCTCTCCCGCCTGTTGAAGTCCGCAAAGTATTTAACTTTGTTAATTCCTCCAGGGTTACTCTGGTAAAAACTTTCCCGGGTAGAATCAGAAATCACGCTGTTAGAAGTAACAATAAAGCAGTCACTCGTTAACCCACGTTTTCTTGCGAGTCCAGGATCTGAAACAAGAATTCCTGCACCAAGAATAACCGATCCGTGTCCGTCTTCTTGTCGCCTGATTCGACAAACTCCTAAGGCAGCCTTGTTCTTCTTGTAATCCGCGATCTTGTTGCTTGTCCCTTGAGGTAATTTTGGTACCCAAGATAAATCCATTTCTCCGTCCTTGTTTTCCGATCGAACCAGTAAGCGAAGTAGAACTGTCAAAAAATTAATGATCCGAATTTAGCAAATCGGAGTTACACTATGCGTAGTTGTGAGTCAATGTTTTGGATTTTTTTAAGTTTTGGACGCGAGGGAAATGGGGCCAAAACAATCGTTGGAGATCAGCGCATTTACTTGGTGTAAGACCCCGCGAATTATATTCCTCTGTTTTGCATTGCGCAGCTCTTCTGCGATTTTTCACAAATTTTATATTTGTACTAAAATTTCTCACTAATGGCTCAATTTTGCCTTACGATTCCTGCATTCCCTGACTAGAATCGATTCGATCCATTTGGACACAAATCGAGACGTGCCACACTTGCCCCAGGCCCCACGCAGAAAATACCGTTTTGATGCTAATTTTCTCTCTATTTTGCTGAATATCTAAAAACTGAAATCGGGGACCCCCCCATCCTTTTCCTTTTTCAATTTTGTAACAAAATAACTTTCCCAACTGGTGCAAAAATTTAAACAAAATCCATCGATAGAAAATACAGAATTTAGGTCATTTTCAACTTGGAATGAGGTAATTTTAACGCTGATTAATCAGGTTAATTATATAATGACGTCAGTAGTTGATCATGACAAAACTACTTATTAAATGTGTAGCTTTGTCAATTTAAAGTTAAAAGAAATTGATAAGAATATAAGTCACCCTAGTGTACATCACTGATCAGTAAGAGTTTGTTATTGGCGGTCGAACAAAAACTTCGACAAATGCATTTTTTGACTAATGATTTGCATAAAATAACCATATTTTGACACTTTGTAACTCCAAAATCTGTGACCCCCACTTTTTATTCCATTTTCGGAGTCAACATATAAAAACGAACAACCTGACAAAGTTTCAAAAATAATCTATGTGTGGATTTTTTTCAGGGGAATGAAACTGTCTCGTGAAACCAACAGAAACGGAGTGTTGCAAAAGGGTGTCTCGAAAACTCAGACCTCGAAAAGTGTCAAAAACTCAGACCTCAGACCTTAGACCTCGAAAACTCAGACCCCGAAAGCTCAAACCTCGAAAACTCAGACCCCCTTTGAAAATTCCAAAATATAATAAAGAAAACTCAGACCTCGAAAGCTCAGACCTCGAAAACTCAGACCTCGAAAGCTCAGACCTCGAAAACTCAGACCTCGAAAACT
>JAOBRD020352627.1:0-20557 GCA_027575215.2 Hydrozoanthus sils | reverse complement strand
AAAGTCTAACAATGATTCTTGTTTTTATTGTCACTTAGATAGATTAAACGTTTTTAAATAGTTGTTAGTTTTGCAGCTTCTGCTCAACTCTTTTAGTGTCGACAGTTCTCCCTGATTGGTGGATTTCCCGTTGGGCTGGCCTCTCATGGACTCGTTCACATGACCACAAGGAAATCATTGTTTACATTGGTATGGTTGGAGGGTCGTCACTTCTCGTCTTTGTTGAGGCTTTCCTTGTTCTACAGACCGCTGTTACGTCTTCGACGATTATCCACAATAACATGTTAGACGCAGTTGTAAAAGCTCCAGTGCTATTTTTTGATACAAACCCTACCGGGAGAATCCTAAACCGCTTCACAAAAGATATAGGTAAATATAGTAAAATATTTCTTTAAATAAAAATAAAACGTGACAAGTTTGAGAATTCAAAGGAGAATCCTAAACCCCACCGGGAGAATCCTAAATCGCTTCACAAAAGATATAGGTAAATATAGTAAAATATATCTTTAAATAAAAACAAAACGTGACAAGTTTGAGAATTCACAGGAGAATCCTAAACTTCTAAACCCCACCGGGAGAATCCTAAACCGCCTTACAAAAGATATAGGTAAATATAGTAAAATATCTCTTTAAATAAAAATAAAACGTAACAAGTTTAAGAATTCACAGGAGAATCCTAAACCCCACCGGGAGAATCCTAAATCGCTTCACAAAAGATATAGGTAAATATAAACAAATATATCTTTAAATAAAAATAAAACGTGACATGTTTGAGAATACACAGGAGAATCCTAAACTTCTAAACCCCACCGGGAGAATCCTAAACCGCCTTACAAAAGATATAGGTAAATATAGTAAAATATTTCTTTAAATAAAAATAAAATGTGACAAGTTTGAGAATTCACGGGAGAATCCTAAACCCCACCGGGAGAATCCTAAATCGCTTCACAAAAGATGTAGGTAAATATGATAAAGTATAATTTTAAACAAAAATAAAATGTGATAAGTTTTAGAATCAACGGGAGAATCCTAAACCGCTTCACAAAAGATATAGGTAAATATAGTAAAATATTTCTTAAGCTTTAAATAAAAATAAAAAGAGATAAGTCAGATGAATATTTAAGATTTTACACCGTTGATAAATTGAAGATACTGTCTTTTGGGACTGCAGTTTCTCGTCGGACTGAGAATAGATAGAGAGGCGGTTATTTAGTGATTCAAAAAGTCTTTGCTCAATAAGTTAGGTGAGTGGAAAAATAAAACAATGTAAATGAGTAGAATAATTAGTAAAATAAGGTCAGAAATTTAAAAAAAAGCTAATTAAACGCATGGCCCAAACATAAAATTTTATGACATCACGTTGACAATTGTGTTTGTGCCAAGACTAATGCTTAAATTAATAATAATGGTAGCGATAAAAATAACGTGACTACAAATAATGCACATCCTGCAGCAGACCTCACTTGAAAGCATTTATTTCTTCTGGCTGAAAAGAATTGACATAATTTGTTTACTCTTTTTGCCGTTCACTTGATTTTACTTAAAAGATCAGCGTGTCCTTCGCTACCTCTTTGGATGTTTCGGTTAGTACCACCGCAATTTATCTGTAAAACTTGAAATGTTTAACAAGTAAACTTAACAACAAAAAATTAAAGTGTATGTATCGCAATTTTGGCATTTAGAGTGTTAGAAAGTTTTTCGAAAAAGATGAAAAATGTTGTTTATTTCATTAAAATTGCTCTTTCGGTTGCTGAGATTTTAAGGTTTTTTAAATATTCAAATTAGATAGGTTGTGACGCCATGTCAGGAACTTGAAAAGTGGAAAAATCACAAAACAACAAGTAAGTCTTGAAATACCATATGAATGATCCTGAAACTCTGCACAAATATTTTACACTAACATATACACATGTTGTGATGTTTGTTATGCTGTTGCTATGGCAAAATCCTTGGCCAGAGCCCTCTTTTTGCTTTGAAGTAAAAAAATGTATCGGCACCAAAATATAAATAGTCTTCTCTTTTTCATCGTATATAGCGGATGACTGTAACTGCTTTTTCTGAGTAGAAAATGTTTTAATTAAAATAGAAAAAAGCCGGTTTATGACTGTCATGTTGCTATGGTAACATCAAAATTACTATTGTTGAATGTTGTTTGATAAGTATGAAATTGTTGCCAAGTTTCAAGTCCATTGCAGAAGTAGTTCAAGAGATAACTGTTGTTTTATAATTAACTCTGCCTTGACGTCACAACCTATTAATTTGCATATCTTAAAAACCTTAATATCTCAGCGACCAAAAGAGTTATTTCAATGAAATAAAAGACCTTTTTTCTTCTTTTTCGGTGTGTACGTTCTAAAACTCTAAGTTTCATGATTCCGATATATATATAATTTAAGTTAGCTCCTAAAGCTTGAAAAGAAATTAACAGCTAGTAATTGAATGGGAGTTAAGTCTCAGTCTCTGTCCCTGTCTCTCTCGCACTCTTTCCCTCTCCCTTAATCGCTCACGCTTGAAAAATGAATTTTTTCTTGTTTTTGAGAACAGCTATGGATTTAACTTTTTTTTGTCGTTTTTGCATGTTTCAGGTGTGATGGATGAGATATTACCTTACTCAGTTCAAAACACCATGGCATGCATTTTTACAGTAGCAGTTGGCTTCATTGTGCCTTCTCTAGCTAATTACCTGGTTGCTGTGTTTGCTATTCCACTACTTGCTGTTTGTTTCTTTTACGGGAGATACTTCATTAATGTGTCAAGAGAAACTACGCGCTTGCAAGCGTTGAGCTACAGCCCTGTATTGTCACATTTCTCGGATACGCTAGACGGACTGTCCATCATCAGAACTTACCAAAAGCAGGAAGAATTCGTAAAAATGTTTTACAAGTGAGTGCGGGTGTAGTTAGTTAAAACTTAGTCCAAAGTTGATGTCATTTTTTTCTGTTTGAAACAAACTTGCCATGTTTTTATGTATAACAAATTTAAAGACAAAAAGAAATAAAACGCATTTTGAGCCAATATCCTTAAATCTTGTCTATATATATATATATATATATAAGGAATTGACATTTTTTTAGTGCCACACTAATGAATTATTGGAAAAATATCTGAAGGAAAAGCATAAGTTGTAAACTACAATACAAAAAAGTGCCATAAGATCTGAAATCCTCTTTCCTTATCATGTTAATTGAATTGGCTCGAGTTTACCATGCGCAAAGCCTGGGTATGCGGCCTTCTTTTACCATACGGGAAAAGGGGCACTCAATTGTAGGGTTCGTATTCCTATTAATACCAAGGGGCTTATAAGGGAACCAAGAATCCTGTCGAAAAGAGTAGGGTTGTGAGTGGATATTTTATTAAGCTTGACATTCAAGAACTAACTGATGAAATACTAATGAACCTTTGATGATATTGATATCGCTTTCATTGATATCTTTTTTTACTTTCTATATCATAATAACTTTTTTACCCTTATCATCATGATTATGATTATGATTATTTTAAGATTATTATTATCATTGTTTTCGTTGCTATTATTATTTTTGTTATTATTATTATTATTATTATTTTATTGTTACTTTTATCATTGTCATTGTTTTTATCTTAGGCACCAGGATAACCTCAGCAGGGCGTGGTTTGTAAACTCGGTGATTTCTCGTTGGCTCGCCGTTCGTACAAACATTTTGTGCTTTTTGCTGCTGGTATCTCTTGTTCTATGTTCATTCCTTACATCTACAACTCCAGGCAAGTATCGACGTGTTAGCTTTTTTGTAATATTATGTAATGAATTAGATAGCTTTTTCAAGGATCCCTGACACAAGATCTTCGCTTCAAAAACACTTTAACTAAGAAAAAGAAGCTGGGCGAACGTAATCTGGGCGATCGTAATCTTGACTCAAAAGCACCCGACGGGACATTTCACCAAAATATTATTGATATCTATTGGAAAGGCTAATTAAGTATTAATTAAACCATTTTGGATAGCCGCTCCTTATGGCCAGCAAGTAACCTTAGTCTGGAGCTTTGCTTTTGAAAGGAAACATTAAGGCATATTAACATTAAGAAAGCCTTTCTTAACAAGATAAAGTCTGAGAAACTAAGACCAATATGCTTTTTAGAAAATAAATTTCAATCCACTTAGTCAGTCTTGATGAAAGGAACGGGTCCTGAAAATGAGCTGAAACCTTTCTATTGATCTCTACTTGAAATATTTCCTCTTTTTTGTCGGACTGTTGTATTGTCCAAAACATCGTTTTTGTTTTCATTAAAATGCTTAAGAATACCTTTCATGTATTCTGCGCTTCATTTCCAATCTCTACAGGGTTAATAGGGCTCTCAGTAATGTATGCTGCTCGGATGCTGGACTCGATGGATTTTGTTGCTCGTTCACTGGCTGAGTTAGAGAACTTTATGACGTCGGTAGAACGTACCTTGGCATATACTCAAACTATGTCAGAACCAGGCTACAACTGTGACAAAGCACCAGAAAAGGAATGGCCTAGAAGTGGTTCCTTGCATTTTGACGATGTATCCGTGGTGAGCTAAAATCGTTAAGCAAACTTACCGCAGACGTATCACGCAACTCACAGGCTTAGATTTTGGAAATTATAAACTCGTTGCCCTAAAAAGTAAAAAAATAATACATATAAAAATACTCCAAGTTAAAGCTAATATTTTATATTTCCTTGGCTTTCCATACTTTTAGCGAACTTAAGTTAGTTTAAAATTAACTTGAAATTTAAAATTAAAACTGAAATTTTGGGGTTGCTTGACCTTTTAGCCCCTGAGCAAGAAACCTAGGTCGAAGGCGCTACAATCCTTTCTTATTTCAGCCAGAAATCTTTGATTTCTGATAAGCAAGGCTGACAGCCGTTGTTGAAAATTTACCGGTCAAGTGTGACTTTAGAAGTGGTATAGATGTTTCAGTTAAGATTTATAAGTCTCCCGCTACTGCAATCTTTGTTTATAAAATAAAAAGAACAGTCTTGACCAAATTAACGAAAATGCATCTATCTATATCCATCCAGCACCCCAATATTGATGTTCTTTTAAATTATAAGGTGTACTATGATGGTGGACCTCTGGTTCTTAAGGACATAACCTTTACAGTCGAAAACGCCGAGAAAATCGGTATTGTGGGAAGAACAGGAGCAGGGAAATCCTCTTTAATAGCATCGCTTATGCGCATGCCCGAATCCCGAGGTAATATATACATCGATGGAACTGACATAAAAAATGTCAACCTAACCGCATCGCGTCAAGTCATATCCGTCATACCGCAAAATCCAGTACTGTTCAGTGGAACATTGAGGAGAAATATCGACCCATTTGGCGTTGCTAACGACACCGATATTTTCCGTGTGCTCGAAGATGTCCATCTGAGAGAAACTGCGCAAAGCTTAGAGGGCCGACTTGATTATCAACTTACTGAAGGGGGCTTGAACTTCAGTGTCGGCGAAAGGCAGTTGATATGTTTAGCAAGAGCTTTACTTCAGAGAAACAGGATTATAGTAATGGACGAGGCCACCGCTAACGTTGACTACAAAACCGACAACCTCATCCAAAGGACAATTCGAGAAAAATTCAAAGAATGTACGGTTCTTACAATTGCTCACCGGGTAAACACAGTTTTGGATTACGATCGCATTTTTGTTTTGCACGAGGGAAGACTGGTAGAGGCTGGCAGACCGAGTGAGCTTCTGAAAACACCGGGGAGTATGTTTGCAGAACTGCGTAAACACCTTGAAACAAACTGATGGATACAGAAGTTCAGCTTGCCCACGCTGTTGTGCGCGATTTGGCGGTTGTCGAACTTTCATAATCGTTTGCGTTTAATAGAGATTGGCAGACCGAGTGAGCTTTTGAAAACATCGGGGAGTATGTTTACCTAACTTCATTAAAACCTCGAAACAAACTGATGGATACAGAATGTTCAGCCAGCCCACGCTGTTGTGCGCGCTTTGGCGGTTGTCGAACTTTCATACTTATTTAAGTTTAATAGATCTAATGCCGGCAGACCGAGTGAGCTTTTGTAAACACCGGAGAATATGTTTACGGAACTGCATAAACACCTTGAAGCAAACTGATGGATACAGAATGCTCAGCATGCCCACGCTATATGCGCGCTTGGCAGTTGTCGAGTTTTCATACTCGTTTGCGTTTAATAACTCGGCTTAAAATCTGCTATCTATTCAGAGTTTTAACTCATCCACTAAAGTGCCATAGTGTGGAACAAGCAAACGCAGCATGGACAATGGGTGTCGCATCAAAGCTTTGCTTCGTCCACATACAATACTTGCTTGCCAATGGCTTGTAAGTATAGGCGTATGTAGCTTTATGATAGGCCTTCCAGTAGTGGCAGCAGGCCATGTCACAAAAAATACTTTTAAAGGAAATTTCTTAGAAAAATACCTTTTGATATGTTGTAACAACACCAATTGGTTGTGTTTTTTGAAATGTATTTAGGTTAAACATTTTTGTCATAGCACTGAGGCACTTCTTTGAGGGCATAAAGTTTAGTTTTACTAACATGATTTCAGAAAGTTGAGTTATCACGTACCTCAACAAGACCGTAGAAATACTCGAAGTCTAGAAAGAACTTAGCATGGCTTAATAAAGAGTCATTGTTCGAAGGGTTACGCGAGTTTCTAAAATCCCTTCAAAAAATATTGTTTTTTTAAGTTTTCCTGCATGTTATAGAGTAGCACTCTTTATGTAATCAATTTGCTTTTTAGTTCCATTATTTACCTTCTTTGATCATATCCGATTTTCTTATTACAAAATGAGATTTTGTTCTATATGTGTAAGGTGAGTTTGATGCTTTTAAAATGGCTGGTTCTTAGGGCTAGGAATTGTTGCCTCGGTTTTATAATGAAGGTAGTGTGCAAGTTCATGGCTAGTATGTCCTAAGTTAAGCTTGAATTTACAATTTTGTCATTGAAGCGTAGTACTAAAAATATGTTCAAAAGATTTAAATTGAATTTGAATATGGGATTTAAGAATTGATTTAATTTTTTAAGATTTTTTGATTAACTTATTTGAAATCGAGATTATGTAAAAAATACTTTTTTTGACCAGTCGTACGAGGAGGCGCTTGACTTTGAGTCCTGTGGTCTTGCAAATCTTGCAGAATTCGAAAACGCTGCGCGCAATGTTTTCATCATTAAGGTGAGATCTTTGACAACTTAGCTCGATCAGTTTACCTATTTGTAAGTAGCTTGTACAACTTTGAAAAATTGTAAAACCTCTTGCCTTTTCTATTTACTGTAATCTCTACCATCTGAGTACTAAAATAAAGTTTTTGTTGTTGTTATCCTTGAAAATTTGCTCGCGCAGCACACATCACCCATGGATACAGAACCCAGAAGAAAAAAAAGCTACACGAAGACATGAGGGGGGAGGAGGGAGGGTCAATCGGACCCCCCTCCCCCTTCTCCTTCTATTTTCAAAAGTATTCAACCAATTGACATGAGATATATAGTAATAAATATCCAGTATACTTCCAACTAATTGAGAAGAATCACCTGCCAATTTTTTGTTTTCATGGTAACCGTAACATAGAAATTATATTTCCAAGTGTAAGAATCGTGTTCTTCGACAATAATCATCCAATCGATACAACTTGCACTTGTATTTATGGTCTATTTATCTTTTAACAAATTAAAGGCACGTACTGTTTAATTGGTTACCATGGGAACAACAGCAAAGAAACGTCATTATATTTGTTTAACAGGAAAGGGGATAGTCAACAAAACTGTCGACACCAAAATGTTGCAGGGAACATCGGACCCGTTCATTACTTTATGGTTCAGTTGGCTGGGGGAATAATGCATGATTGTATCAGGAAAGACGTTAATAGTATCAAGTAAAATCGTTTAAAGGATTGCAATATTAGTTTTTTGAGCTCAAATAACTTGAAAAAAGAAATGAAAATATCCTTTCTTTAAAATAGTGGCTTTGCATTTTTTTATCTTAGGAAGTCATGGCAACCCCGGCAAACATTAAGCGCACTTGCCAACTAACTTTGAAGCATTGGCATTTTGCCCTGGAACAAAAATTTCCAACTTCAACCTTGTTTCTAAAAACCTTCTCCATTTTTTTTGTGTGCGCGCGTGTTGTGTGTGTACTAGTTTTCCTGTTATTGTTAACCACAAACTAAGGTGTTTGTCATGGTCCTTGAAATATGTTCAAATGTTGCAGCACTCCGAGGAGCCAAATGATTTCCACCAAATACACTTACGATGCAAATTATTCCTCTATGAATCCTAGTTTTACATGTTGTTAGCATGTTCTTAATTATACTTTCGCAATTCGTAACGTACATTTTAAAACCACCTTTATAGATCTAAATAAACTGGTGACGAAAACCCAAGTTGCTCTTTATTGAGCCTACATATTGATTACAAACAGTAACAAAACTTCAAACGCTGTTGGTTTAATTAACTTCGTTTTTCTATATTTTTAAAGCAACCTTGAATCTTTCAGTTGCTTTTTTAAGCAAAAGCTAACTTTAGTTAACGCATTAATAGTTAACTTAGAAAGAACAAAATCGGCAGACACGAACAGAGTTGAAACAAAATGCATTGTAATTTCACACTGGGTAAGCCGATACCAGTTTCATTACAGGTACAGCAATCAGAGGACGAATTATTTTATTCTAGAAACTGAGTGGTTGAGATCGATGATGCTAAGACTAGGTTGAGAGTGGGATAGTTACGTTTTAACTAGGTAAAAACAATGTCAATTTTGTTGGCAACCCTCACACTCTTGTGTTGAACAGCGCTAGTCTTTACGTTGTGTCAGGGTAATTTAGAGAGAAAAATAAGTCGTGAAAGAAAGCATTGGGCTTTGCAGCGGCATGACGGGCACTTTACAAAAAGCTGTTGAACCAAAGGTAGGAAAAGTAAAACGATTTCAAGGGAACAAAAAGGGCGCGGAACTTTGGAGAACGAAAATTTTAGTCCAGAGTGTTTAGTTTTACATTTTGGTGTTGAAACTTTAAAATAGGGAAAAAAAACTGTTGAGATAAATTGTGTGAAATTGATAAAACGTGCTTGTTGTGAAGCGGAAAAAAGAAGAATTAAAGTAGGCTGGTATTGATGTTGTTTTTATATACAGTTTGATAGATTGAAATTTTGTCGTAGAAATGCCAAGGAAAATGGTCGAACGAAGACGAGAACAAGATCCATGTTGGAGTCCAGCCTATTATGACTATAAAAATTTGGTTTCATAAACAAACAGTACTAAACAACAAGACAATTACCTTGCACTGCAATATTCCCCAGATTTGGGATTGGCTAGTCGATGAAATGCCTTAAAATATTGTTTTCGCAACTAGGCTTTTCCATTATCAAAGCTCTTAACTATTGTTTCTCCAGTTAAAATGTTTAAACAAGGACCCGCGCTATAAAAAAGAAAGCTTTTCCCACATCTGACGCCGTTCAAAATTCAAATTTTGGGCCAAGTAACGATTCAACTTCGCTCTGAGTCTGAGCGATAGAAAAACAGAAATTCATAACCGCTAAAATTAAAGTGTTCGTAATAGTTTCTTATACACAGTAGTGGCAAAGGAAACGTAAGCGAACTTCGTTTCATTTTTCGTTTTATAAGTAGTTTTGCCTAAAGTTCGGAGAAATTTTGTACCTCTTTTGGCGAAGTTCTCACACCTCCGATAAATTTTCGGTCATTAGCATAATGCGTGTCTGGTCGAAACTTCCCATATTATGAACACTTGTAATTCTTTTACCACTACAGTATTTTATGTTTCGTTATAATTTCCCTGTGTTTGAAACAGAAAACCACCAGAACTTATGATTCTGAAATAATTAGTTATTCTGTGTTCAATGTTACATGAAACAATTTTACACATGAATAGTCTATTAATTTCATGTCATGTCTCTTCGGAGGTTGAGTGACAACTGAAGGTGACGAGCGTCAGGCCAAGGCCCTTTTATAGTGTGGGTCCCTGTTTAAAATAAATTTCAAATGTCCCGACGTTTTGGATAACACTCTTTCTTTCTTTAGGGGGAAGTGGACCAAGAAACGGTTGAGCGAAGCTGTTGAAACGTGGCTAAAATTTGCATTTATTTTTATCTTTCTAAACAATACATTAATATTCTCTAGCTTGGCTAACGTAAGTCCATCGTCTAACTGCATTGTTTATTTTGTTAATCTGGCAAGCTTCGAGGAATTGTTTTTCGAAACTGTCGAGAATTCTTGCATCTTCCCAAGCGATGTTATGGCCAGTGTTCTGCAAGAGCAGATTTATGAGCTTCTAGTTGTGTCACAGCCCTTTTTTGTTCTTTAACTCTGATTTTGAATTTTCGGTTAGACTCTCATGTGTACTTTTTTGTACATTCTCTGCACGAAATTTAGACATGTATGACTCCCGTCTATCTTTTGGCTAGGGGAATATGCTCATGGCTTAAATGATCATGATTTAAGAGCAACTTTAACATTATACTTGTTTATAGTGTTCTCTTGATGTGTTAGGACACTGACGTCCTATATACCTTTTTGTTTATATCCGGTTAACTTTAGCAAGTGATCCTCCCAAATGCAACTGCGAGCGATCACAAATCTTGTTGATAATCTGAAGTGTTTTTTTGTTTCAACAATATTCTAGCAAGTTGTCCTGTTATACATTTCAACGACACGATCCCTGGCAAGGCACTTAGAGGACATATCTTCCCAACGGTGTACGTTACAGATAAAATTTCCTGTCAACTTCGTTGTGCGGCTCAATGGGATTTGTGCGCATCCTATAATCTCGGGCCCAGACTACCTGGCGGTGACCAGGTCTGTGAGTTGAACAAATTTAACCACGTCAGGTTCCCGGAGGATTTAAGAGAGCAGCGAAATTACACATACACGGCAGTTAAAGTGAGTTGCTTAATATCCAAAGAACAAACCTTCAAGTGCTGTTGAGTGAACTTCTTTTGGTAAACAGTAGTTTACCAAAATCTATAATGAACTAAAACTACAACATAGTGCTGTTAATTAAAGATTTAATTCAATCCGATTTGCAGCTAGATTGCACTCATTTTCAATAGAGCAACAAACCAAGGTACCGGTTACTTATTTGGATATCTTTCAGATCTCGGAAAAGCACTTTTTGGTTTCCTGCACATTCTTTATTGTATGTGTCCGCCATTTTACAATTGCATGAACACTGGGCTAAGCACGCGAGCAATGGCATTGCCATTCTCAATAGAAACAAACCTTGCGTAACAACGCGACATTGCAGGATACTTCGAACTAAAATGTGGATTCAAGCAAGATACGTTCTTTTTCTTGCTAATGACTAAGACTGGATTGAAGACGACGAAATACTCTTACTCCTACTCTTTGATTTAAACTCTTAATCTGAACTGGAAGGACAACATCTTCTCCAAACACAAAGTATACGCAGCACTATTTGTGTACGGTCTCTGTAAGTGCTCTGTTTACGGCAAAACAATAGATTTCCCTCTTTTCAATGAAAAAAAGATTTTCAGTTTCAATAAAAATAGGTGCCTGAACCCTGATGCATTCCACGTTATTGAAAGTAACTATCAGTAAGACAAGTTAATGAAAGTTAGCGCGCTTTGCGCTTGGGCCATAAATAGGAAGAAAAAAACTCGATTCCATAACTTTCAGTACGGAACAAGCAAACGAGGCTGATAAGATTTTTATTATATGGCTTTTAACTGAAGACGCAGCAAAAGTCAGTTAGACAAGTTGACAGGTACAAAGGAGTTTTAATTGGCTCGCAAACAATACACAAGTTACAAAGTATTTCGATGAAGTCGAGGCCGAAGCCGCGAAAAGACCTTGCTCGACAAGAAAGTTTTCAAATTGTCAATGGCAATGCTTATGAAACGTTTCTACCAGAATTTGTGTAAATGTTATGGAACTAAATGTCACTGACTAATCATTGCTTTGAAAAAGAGTTGTTCATTCATCGATTCCGCTGGCGTTTCAACAAGTTTAAACGAGTGATATTCAAGCCAGATTTTAAGTTTTCCACACATGCAGTTGTTGAATGAACCATTTGTAGCTCCATTGAAAAGTTGGATCACATTCTTATCTGCAAACAATTTCGAAAATGGTTTTTCTAAGTGTCACAAGTAACGAAAAAACTGGAAGTAAATCTGGTTTATTTGCTCCACTCAAGGTGTCGGAAAACATATGTTATTCATGCGAAAAGCTGAACTGGCGCCAAATTATTTGCATTTCAACTTAGGATGCTTTTATAATGACTAAACTGACAAACAACGTTTTCGAGAACATCAGCATTTGATAATCTTTACATTGACGTTTTCCTAAAAGAATGGGTGGCTACCTTTTGCTCTCCAACTGAAGACCAGCTCTTCGAGTAGCTTTGGATATTAAACCTATCTGTTTTTCCGAATGGAGAAGACTTGGTTACTCTACCATACTGACCTTTTTTAGATGTGCGATTATTTTTTAATACAAGGAAAGCGGTGACTCAGGAGTGTTTTAACAGCGTTTAATTGGCGATGGCTCCGGAAGACTTTGAAATAGAGGACAGGGCATATATTCGTTTCAGTTGCAAAAGCATTTTGGTTGAACTGTCGCCGATGGCTGCACCGCCTTTCTTCCGGATTAATTGGAAAAACAACAGCAACTTATTTGTCAAGACAATGAATAGGTACTGATTTTATGCTGAAATCTTTGTTTTTCACTGAACAGTACTCCTCGAACTTTTCAGTTTTTGTTCAGTTTTCTTTACAAATTGTAGTGTTAGACTTTTCACCTGCAATAAAGTTGTCAATTTCTTTACTCAAGTCTTCTTGTTCCTGCTGAACAGCTTTTTAATTTAATAATAAATATTTTGGCAAACTTTATCATGCACAAAGAACGGTAAATCAAATTCGTCATTTTCAAAAAACCCGGGGAGCTACCACGACATTGAACGTTTTTTTTTTTTAGCTTTTCAGTTGCATTGAGTTGGAACCTGGAATCATTGTAAACAAAATTGACAAAACTGGGTCCGTACGGCAACTTACGGACCTCAAATTGACCAATCAAAGTGCGAGAAATCAATCACTGGCAGCCATATAATAATTAATTTGATGGGCTAGATCACAGATTTTGTGGTCGAGGACGGTTGTTTATCCACATCTTTCTTAACCACTTAAGTACAAAAATAGGGACTCCGCTTTTTTTCTCTTTTCTTTCCAGTCTTTCCTCCTCCGTCACCTATTTTTTTGCTTTTCGCTTCCTTGACATTTCCCCAATGCCAGTCGTCCTCCATGTTTTAGGCTGTTTTGACCCACTCTTCCCTTTTCCATGTTTATCTAAGTTCACAAAACCTCGTAATAGGACACCTGTAATCATGCAGCTGAACTAGCTCACCAAATAACTGAGTTTCTGGCTTTCGGACCACTGAAGAAGCAGAATGAAATTAGCAGAGGAACACAACTTACCAGAACTGTGACAACAAAAACGTAAAAAAAATTGATTTCCTAATGTAGTTTATGTAGAGTCAACTTCAGTGATACTTTAATGGATCTGTCAAAAAATTTTAAAACAATAAAAAATAATTATACTTGCAGAAAAAGAAAATCATCCTCATTTATCATTTGTTCTCACTGTTGTATGACCTTTTCTGGGTTGATCTATTCTTGATAAAATTGGAATGTGCTTGCATAATATACCTGGGATAATCAAATGTCTCACTTTCTTCTTTGTATAGACATCGATGCGTGTTCTTCTAGCCGGTATGAAAATGGGTGAAAGTGTATTGACGAAGTAAACGGCTACACGTGCAAATGGGATTTGGGATTCAGTGGAAGCAGACAACAGAGAGGTACGTTGTGTTGCATATTCCTCACCAGCTATAGACAAAGTAAGAATAATATTAAAAAAACTCTTGAAGAGTCCGAAATAGGTGACGCAATCTACTTTTCGTTCGGTCTTGCAAAGTTTGCTGCTACCAAAAATGGCCTTTGTAATACCTTTTTAACACGTGTTTTTAAACAACAACTACAAGATACTTGTGTGGGCGCACTCCTTTTCATTTTTCTCGTTAAAGACGATGACGAATGCTCTTCTGACCCATGTCAAAGAAGCGGAATATGTACTGAACAGGTACACGTGTAACTGCCAACTTGGATTTGAAGGAGAAAAAAGATTCCAAGATATAAGTAGCAATCAAGAGACAGATTTAGTCTTTTAAAATGGCTGTTACTAAAATCTTTAGCTTTTTGACCTTTAAAATACGTATTTATGACGAACATTTTTTTTTCAAACGCAAGAATCGAAAGTCTAATATCATTGTTTCGCAATAAGGGCATCGACAAGTGTTCAACAGCAGAAACAAATGTCATAAAGGGACAACAACTATCTGACTAAATGAAGAAAAATATTCTATAGGGGTAAATGAAAGCAAACCGTTTACAGGGATAAATGTAGGCAAATAGCCTACAGAAGCAAATGAGTCGAGAACCTAAAATCCGTCCAATAACTTCCAATACAAGACCGAGGAATTTTTTGATTGATTTCCCCGTAACTCGACTCGTTTGATCTCTTTTGCTGACCTAAAACTCAAGCAACGTAATAAATATATTAAGAACCTCGACTGGCCGCTATGCTCTGTACAGTTGAAGACATCAGCCCAATATTTTCCAGACAGACTTTGTGCTCGGTTTTTGACATATATATTTGAGGGATAGCCAATTACCATTAACTGAATATTTTCATTATCCATTTATTAACATTAAGTACTTAGGCCATAGCCTGTCACAATAACGTAACAGCTTAAGATTGATTGTAATATTTTTCGGTTAATTTATATTTTTATGTATAAATAGGGTTTATGTAGAAGTTCGCAACTTGGTGTTGTAAAGAATGAATGAAAGCGCTTCTTAAGTTGAGTGTTAAGGAAAAATTCTGAGTCACTGAGGGAAATCGAACCCGCAACCCCACTGATTTCTGGTTGCAGGTTCGATTCCCATCAGTGAATCAGAATGTTTTCTGATCACTCAACTTGAGAAGCACTTTCCTTCATTACATACAGGGTGTTTTAAAAGTTCGTTCCGATTTGTTTTCTTCTATCGTTATTTTAATTTGTTTGAAAAAGCTACCTCTTTGAAAATTCGGTATATTATATTTTCCTTAACTCTCATTCAATCATTCAAGCTATAGCTAACCAGAATGTCCGCCTTTATTTTTAATGACATATTTTAAGCGCCTAGGCATAAAAAGTGCGAGTTCCTTTAGCGTGTGAAGTTTCACATTTGTCAATGCAAAGCGTAACAGCCTTTTCAGCTTTTTCATTGTTTTGGGGGGCTGTTTCTTTGTATGTTGTCTTGTCAATGATACTCCAGATGTTCTCAATTGAAATGAGATCAGAAAAGTTTGCTGACAAGCCGTTCTTCGGTTTGGCGAATTCTTTTGACACCATGTCTGGGTTGCCTCTGAAGTGTGAGCCGGTCATCCATCCTAAAATGAACGTCATCTCTTCTACCTGTCATTGACGTCTTGATGTTAACGGTTTCACTTCTTTCTCAAGTATTTGGTTGATGTAGTATTCAGAAGTTAAGATTAGGCCTGTAGGTAGCATGTGTAATTTTGTGAGCACAAGACCCGGCGTGTCACCCCAAATCATCACCAGTTACGTTCTTGAAAAGCTGGAGGAACATCACATCCCTGCGAGCCCCATAAGGCATCGTTTTTAGGGTTAGGGTAATGAAAACATATTAAGGACTCTTATCTGTGAATAAAACAACTGTCCCAATCCTCTGGTGTCAGCTTCACGTACAACCGGGAAAACTCAAACGGGCTTTCCTTTGCATTTTCCTTAAAACAGACAGTTGTTTGCTTCTTGTTTTGTCTTCGAAGCACTTTCTTTTTGACCACTTCGGAACGAACTTTTGAAAAACCCTGTATATGCACATGAATACTTATGGAAAATCAATTTTGTTTTAAAACTTTACTACGTATAAAATCGTGGTCTGCCATTGAGAAAACAAAGAGTTCGGAGGCATTGACAAAGTTTCAAACATTGATGAAACTTTTTGTTTTTATATTTAGACTGCGATGCCCTGCGCAGATCCGGTGCACTGCATTCTGGAGTTTACATTATCGATCCTGACGAACAGGGACTGTTCAGCGTGTTCTGTGATATGGACACTGATGGAGGAGGGTGGACAATGATACAACGGAGATGGGATGGGTCCATTGATTTTTTTCGAGTATGGACGGAGTACAAGAATGGCTTTGGTTCGCTGTCTGGTGAACACTGGTTGGGGAACGACAAAATTCATCGATTAACTGCTACCAAGAACACAATGCTTCGAGTGGATCTTGAGGACTGGGGCGGGAATAAAGCTTACGCAAAGTATGGTAGTTTTAGAGTGGATGAAGAAAGTAATAAATACTGACTGACCGTGGGCTCCTACTCGGGTACAGCAAGTGACTCGTTAGGTCATCATAACGGGATGTTCTTTACCACTAAAGACCGGTACAACGATAAGCACTAAAGTATTAACTGCGCTCAGCAGTGGACAGGCGCCTGGTGGTACAAGAGCTGCCATCATTCCGACCTCAACGGTCAGTACGTGGGTGAAAAAGACGATATTAAGGGGATTAATTAGTTTTACTGGAAGGGTAACAAACTCTCTATGTAGAGACCGACACTGACGCTTCGTTCTTAATAATATTGACATATATACATGTACAAAGGAATAAACTGGTACTACTGGAAGAATTACTATCTCTCTGTAAAGAGATTGACAATGATGATATGTTCCTAGTGATATTGTTATACATATACGTACAATGGGATAAACTCCTACCACTGGATGAGTATAACTACCTCTAGCTCTGTGAACAGTTTTCCAGAAGTTTAAGAATTTTCTTTGTTTCAGTTATTTCAATTGATATTTTTTACTCTGCCTTGTCTTAACTTTGTCGGCGTCTCAGTAACTTCATTCGGTTAGAACTTTCTTTTGTTATTATATGCTACATTTGGAATCTCATGAAAAAGAATGAAATTAGAAAAATGAAGAAGAAGATTTGAAAGTTTTCGTCAACGACTTTCAAAAATATTTATAGTTGACGAAGTCGGAAGATTGAGGTTGCATATAAGCAAACTTTACCTGTTCTTACTGGATTATTGATTTATATATTATAGCTTGTGAAAAAAGTTATTTTATTGTCCTAACAAACAAGTATTAATCAGTGTTCTGACTACATTGGCAATGAACTCAAGTAAAAAATCATTTTTTGTTAGCTACCTTTTACCGCGCTGAGAAAAAAAAATAATGATGGAATAGAAGAAAACTTGAGGTTAATCTACCCAAATCCCACAAACTTATCTCAGAGAGTTTTTAAACTCGTTTAAAAACGTTGAATGATTTGGGGAGGTTTTTGGTCACTAAGGAATTTATAATAGAAACTGGATGAGATTCATTTTGTTAGTTTTGATCATGAGTTATACAAGCAGACTGTTGTTGCTTTAATATTAGAAATTTGAGGATGACTGTGCTGCATGTTGTCTTTTTCATAATAGACCCTTTTCCAGTTCTAGGTACCGCTGATAAAAATAGACTGTCGGCGCACGTACTCAGGGTAAGCCTCGAACTGAAGTAAATTTTCCCAAACTTCAGCGGGGAGAAACGGAATTTTAAAATAAAACAATACACTGAGTTGTGAATAATACCTTTTCTCCCTGGAATTTGTGAATATTTTACTTCAGTTCGAGGCTTACCCTGATTACGCGCGCCGACAGACTGTTTTCGTCAGCGGTACCTGGAACTGGAAAAGGGTCTATTGTTTTGGAACCGCAATTCGAGACAAATCGACAGAACATAGACTAGAAATTACCTTGATTGAAAAAAGAGAAAAAGAATTGTGTTCTCATTTGAGTTTTGAAACAACAGGTTGACAGAAAAACGCAGGGCAACACACTTAATTGGCCGTTCTCAAGATGCTTTAATTTTTGAACCCGAATTTAAAGGTTATCGTATCCTGCAACGTTTCCACAAAACTCTAAACACTCAGTTTATTGCTGTTAAACAGCGTTTGTCGTTAATTATTTACACATATTTGTTAGCCTGTTGTGATAAAAAATGTCAAACTTTATTGAGCACAGTTTTCATAATCTTAAATACTTACTTATGAAGCTGTGAGTACAAAGATGGCTAACGACGAACAAACTCATTTAGAAGAAACAAACAAACTCATACAGAAATACGAGCATCAATATCTATAAAGTATGAAAGTTTACTTAATAACTGAGAATATGAAACAATGATAAAAATATTGTACAAACATCCACAACGTTTTGCTAAGACCGCTTTGCCAATGTTATAGATTGATTGCCCAATGCCGATGATACGAGCTAAAAGAAAGTTCCGACATCATACTAAAACATTTGCCCATGCAAATCCCCTTTTTCTATTCTTCATCTTAGCAACAAATAGAAATGCTATGCTGGCTCGTACTGAATCAAGCACGTGATTATATATAGCCACAAAATATTGACATTTCAGACAGTATGAACATATCTCTTGCTGTCTGATGACGATTTATCCATTCAGTAAGATTATTTTCTCTTGTCTTTAAAAACCTACAGAGAAATAGAACGACAACTTACTCGTTCTCGAAACAATTCCAAAAGCGTTCTTACAACACGTATAATGTTATCAATCTTTTTAGTTTAAACTTACTCTACCAAGTCTTTAGAAAAAAAACTGCACATGCAAGCCTCTCACTAATATAACTATAATTGATTACGAAAACAATCAAATTAACTAATTAATTTTTCTTTTCGTTAGACTGCATTAAAATAATTCAGGTTCCATAAAGAAATCAGTAACGATACCAAATTTCAGCTTATTGAATTTCATTTCACTGCAACATAACGGCGCTTTATCTTCTCAAAATTGCTCGTTGATACTTTTTTGTATGAATATCTACTTTATTAGTCTGTTTATGGCGTACAAGCAGTAATAGCGCGTTTTAAGTCGGGATGCAGTTGCTATTTGTTCTGTGGTTTTTAAGAAGCATTGCAGTTTCAGAAACTGAGAAAATAGTTCAGAATAAAGCAAAAAATTTTGGTAGACACTGTTAAGGAATAGCTAGGTGTTAAGTATGCAAATTTTCAAATCCACAAGAATTCGTATCCAAAAAACTGGCTAATTGTAAAGTCATGAACTATTTGCGCAAATATACTGATTAAATGATTTCCTTCACAACTTTTCTTTTCTCTTCGTTTTGTCTTTCTCTGTTAGCACGCGGCACACGATATGCTTTTTTTCGCCCTAGTTTAGGTTTAAGATTCCTCCTTTTTATTATATGACGATTTAGTTTTTGAAGATGAACGCAGGATTTCCTCTAGTTATTCTCTAATTCTCCTTTTTATCACCCCTGGTAAATACAAGAAAACAGATGCCTTAATAATTTATGGAAAGGTAAGCCCTTGATTCCAGTCAAAGCACAAAAGAACTACGTTCTATAACAATATGATGTGCAGACAGCATTATACAGTTTCGTAAGGTGGTTTGTCAGTTTTTACTTTTCTGTGATTTTTTATATACCGGGTGGTCCGAAAAAAAGTATCCCCCCATAATGAAAAATTGTTATAAAATTTTATCCAAAGCAGAAACTGGTAAAATTTAAACCATCTTAAATTTGGTCTAATTTACATCTTTTGCAGAAATATCAAACAATAACTGCTTTTATCTCTTAGGAATCCAAATTTTAAAAAAATGCATTCTAAAATACGGGTGTAACGAAGCAGGCAAGCAATCAAACAAGTTAAACAAACGTGAAACAGCAAAAAATGAGTTTAAATAAAGTAAACAAAATAAAAACAACTTTAATTTACAATAGAACATGGTCAATACGTCCTCTGTTCTGCTGTAGACAAGTTCCAAGCCTTCTTCGTCATGTGTTAATTGCAAGAGCAATTTATCGTTGCGGTAGGGACTCCCATTCACGCTCACTCGCGTTACGCAACGATTGGACATTCCCGATATTTTTTTCGAGCACGTAAACAAGACTTTTTGGTGACTCCCATACTGAATAGTCGAATGAATTTAAAACGGGTCTATTTGCTGGCCACTAGTCTTTCGTTTCTGAAAATGGAAACATTTTCTTTGCGGAAGTCCTTTGTTGAGCGCACTGTATGGCATCTAGCACCGCCCTCCTGAGTCGTAAATTTTTTTCCTGATATCGCTCATGCTACTCTAAAATATCTTGATAGTATTCTGCATCCAATCTCCGTCCTTGTTCAATAAAAACAAGAGGAACCTTTCCTTATACTGAAACAAATGCTGATAACATCACTTTAGACAAAAAAGTTGGCTACTCATGCAATAATCTTTCTGGAGAAACTTCGAGCGTGTTCTTCTTGCTGCTGAGTAATTAAATTCTGGCTGTTTAGAGGAGGACCAACAGTAAGCGTTTCTCGTCACTAAACCAAATTCTTCTGATAAATGATTAATTTTTTGTTAAGTAATAAACTTCTTCGAATTTTAGTGGCTACGTTAAGAGGTAAATCTGAGCTAAATTTTCTTTTTTTGTTTATCAGCTCGCCAGTGCTCCATCC
>JAOBRD020352626.1:11100-37768 GCA_027575215.2 Hydrozoanthus sils | reverse complement strand
AAAAAACCTCAGTCACTGCTCAAATATTTGTGTTTTCCTGCTAGAAACTATCAGGAAAATCTGCCTGTCACGTGAAGTTTTCTCGCATTTTCCGGATTTTATGTGGGCAAACTTTTCCTCGAGTTGTCGGCTCCCTACGGGGCAATGCTAAGCTACTGTGGTAGTTTATTACTGCGCTTTCCTCGTTCTATAAAAATAGATGCGTATTACAATCAAAACAAAAGATTGTACCGGGTGACAGGGTATTCTGCAGTTGCACTAAGATTTGTCCAAAAGAGTCACATGCCGGTCCGTGGTTAAGTTCTTACAGGGCCAAAAGCCTGGGCCTTGTAAACAGAAAGGGCCTTGGCCAGAACGTGCGAACGAGATTTTTTGATCACAACGAATTTAACAATTTCATTTACTTCAAACGAAGATAGGACAATTTCCCGTACAAATGCAAGATGTAATTCTCAGTTACTTGGATGCTATTTCGCTGGAAAAGACTCGACAAGTTTGGCAGACATGGCGGAACCTTCGTGCAGTCCGAAGTGAGCAAAGAGGCAAAAGGCTTGTCTGAAAGATATTATTCCTCAGGATATAATACTATGACTTCTGGGCTGTGATGTAATTTTCCTTGATTTTGTTATCGAATCAAAACGCAAAAGACCCGGACGATAGATAAGGATGAAAGCCGCACTGATATAAACACTGACAATTCTCACCAAACTGCGGGTGCTTTAACAAAGCAGAACAGTGGGAGCCGGTCACATTCTGTTAATTTCTACAATTTAAACAACTTCTGGCAATTTTTGGTGTGTGTGTGTGTGTGAACTAGAGAGGTTGGCTTGAAAACGGTAAGTAACCAGCTTACGGTAAGATTGAAAGTGATTAGATAGGCCACGGGCACCCCAAGCTTGCAGCAAGTCTGAGGGAATGATTTTAAAGTAGACAATTTCCCATACAAAGTCTTCCAAATTTAGTCAAAATTTTAAAATCGAAAATAATGGAAAATAAAGTTCACCCATCTTGAATTCACCTTGTGTTTGTATCTTGTGTATATTTGGGCACGATTGGAGGTGTTTTAGAGGGAGTTTTTGTGATTGCTGTTAGTGGAATAGGTACTAAGGTGAACTTCCATTATTTTCAATATTAACATTTTGACTAAACTTGTAAGACTTTGTATGGGAAATTGTCTACTCTTAAAAGATATCGTTACCATAGACTTGTTGCAAGCTTGGGGTACCTGTGGATAGCAATACACTAAAGGCTGTACACGACAATGTACTTAGGAAGTCTGAATTGTTATGGTAAAAATTCTCTACTCACCCATACTTAATTATGCATAAAGTAATGGCCGCCAATCGTCACATTTTTGTGCAGTTTATGGTTGCCAAACCCCTCATTTTCATTTCAGGAATTAAAAGATGTAATCCTTACCCAAACCCTTACCATAACTCCAAACCCTAACAGTGATTTAGAGTATTTTTGGTTGCTTATAAAGCAAGGTTTATCTCCGAAATTAGCTTTGTATGCATAATGAAGTATGGGTGAGTATGGAAATTTAGCCCAATGCAGATAGATTGTCCAAATATGAACTATAGGCCAAGACTCTGTTTTGCTCAGGGGAAGTGTGAAGTTCGTAGGACATTGTGTATCAGTCAAGGACATTGTACTGGGCATACCTTTATGCTGGAAGGGATTCATTCATTTTATAACTCAACAATTAATTTTCACAAATTACTTATTTTTATATGAAATGGATACAGCCCGTGGAGTACAAACAAGGATCATCTGTTCTGTTTTGTAAATCTGAGCCTGTTTGTCAGTGCTATGCTAATGATTGAGGCCCAATAAGGCTGAAATTGTAGCTGCCCACAGCGGCCAAATTATATTGTTCAAAATGAAGCTACTTCCTAATAACTCATTTTAGGGTAAAGTTTCTGTACTCACCCATAGTTAATTATGCATACAGTAATGGCTGCCAAACTTCACATTTTCATGCAGTTAATGTTCGCCAAACTCCACATTTTCATTTTGGGAATTAAAAGGTATATAATCCTTACCCCAACCCTCACAATTACTCCTACCCTTAACAGTTTTTTCGATAATTTTTGGTTGCCTCTGATATTTTGATCTGTCAAGATAAGCTTTGTATGCATAATGAAGTATGGGTGAGTATGGAAATTTAGCCCATTATGGAATTTCTTACCAATGCAATTCTTATGTCATACAGTTAAATTATGCCCATTTAGCAGTTATCTTTTCAATAAGAAAAATAATTTTTAATGTTTAATTGTAGATTTCATTTATGCAGCAAAGTTATGTGGCAACATGATTGTTTGTGGTGGAGAAGATGGGATGATGCAAATTTGGGATAGTCGGACATCTGTGTGCCTGAAGGAACTCATTGGTAATAAGAAACCAATTTTTACCATAGCACTGAGGCAAAAACTTGGTATTGTATTTTGTAAGATGGTTATTTTGCCTTACTTAAAATAATGATTGTCTATTAAAGTTAGAAGTATTGAATCTTCCTTATAGATATAAGTTCGAGGGGAGACTTAATTGAAGGGAATCTTTGCAAACTGGCTAGTCTTTTCAGTCCCTGTTACAATAAATCAACATCTAAATTTTCCTATGCAGCTCATACAAAACATGGCAATGTATAAGAAATTAGGTTTGGCCAAACAATGAACGGATTCTAGTGTTGAAGAAAATCAAAAGCTAGCTCCAGATGAAAGAACAATGGAGCTAATTAAGCAAATCGGAGACAACGTTCACCCATCCATCAAGCTGGAAGTAGATTATCCATCGAAGCACCCAGACAGGAAACTACCAATCCTTGCCCTGAAAGTGTGGGTAGAGAACAGAGTGAGAGAAGTAGAAGGATTAACCCAGGAAGTTTCACTGATTCTTTATGAAATCTATACTAATGATGTTTCATCAAAGGCAGTGAGCAATGCAAGATCGGCCGTATCAGAGAACACAAAAAGAACAGTACTGACCCAGGAAGTTCTACGAGTACTTACGAATACAAGCCTACTAATCCCATGGTCCCATGTGGTAAGGAAAGTGGAGGAGATGACCCTACGGATGCAATTCTCACGGTACAGCAAGTGGTTTCAGTACCGGCTCTCAAAGCATTCAGAGTAAGGCAGGAAGAGGAACTGAGTGGAGAGAGACCACTACATCGGCGAAAAGGATGGAAAAGAGAAGAACAAGAGAAACTGAGGTAGAAGGAAAAAAGAGGATTGGTACAAGAAAGAAGGAGCCGAGGCCACAATATTTGTACCCGCGACACCACAGTCCCAACTACAGAGGAAGTACGTAAAAGAGATAAAAGATCAAGAGTTCAGGATAAAAGTTGTTGAGAAATCAGACACAACACTCAAAAAAATGTTGCAAAGATCAGACCCCTTCAGGTCAAATAGATGTACAAGAGTCAACTGCCTTGACAGTAAGGGTTAAAAGAAAGCATTGTGCAAGATTTGCGGCCGTACAATAGGTCTGTTGAGCACGGGTGAAAGTGCTGTAAAGTCGCATATGAAAAGCTCGAAGCATCAATCAGCTGATGCACTGCATGATAATTGCAGCCATTCCTGAGCAAGTACCAAACAAACAGACCCATGGTTCCTTTTCTATGTGATGACTTGTTCCAGGTCGTCAAAGCCCTGGTGAGGAGGTTTGTTAAGAAGGACGCATTGAATGCAGCCAGTGATGAGAAGCTGACTAAGCTAGATTTTACTGATTCTAAGAATCACGTGGATTACAATAGAGTTGATGTTGGCTTTGCAAGTGAGAAGCTAAAAGGCACAGCTGCTAGTAAGAGTGAAAGAGAGGTCATGGACTTTAAGATGAAAAGCAAAGCTTGTCTTGTTGCTATCCTTAAGAAGTTGTTGGAGAAACTCCCAGTGTCCTAGCTATTGGCGTTTCACTTGTGCGATACTTGTCCTGCTTCAATCTAGTAAACATGGCATCAAAGAGAAACATTTGTTCAGCAAAGTTCCGTAAAGTGCTTTCCTTGCTGGTTAATGTAGGTAGAGTAGCCGAGAATGACTGTGACGCTTTGCTGCAAGAGTTCGATTTATTCTTGGATAATATCCAGTATTTGGTTCAACCCAATTTGCTAATTTTGATTCCAGTCATGATAGACTTGACAGACGTTTCTACAAGTTCGTGACTGGAGGACGGCGGCCTAGAAGAACCTGTTTGAGGCTGTGAAACTTGTGCTAGTGTTGTCCCATAGCTAGGCGGCTGTTGAGAGATAGTTTCAGTATTAACAAGGAAGCTGAAGTTGAGAATTTAGAGGGACATATACTTCTTGCCATGCGAACTGTGATTGACCATGTGAACAGTGTACATGGGATTTTTAATGTTGAAATGAGCAAGCCATTACTCTTGTCAGTCAAACAATCAAGACAACGTTATGGACTGTACTTAGAGAAGGAGAGAGAGAAGAACAATTCAGAAGAATTCCAGGCAAAGATGAAGGCTGCTTTGCAAGATATTGAGGAACTTAAGCGGAAGAAAGCAATAGTGGAATTAGACATTGCAAGTCTCCATGACACAGCCAATGGGCTTCTGCTAAAAGGGGAAACAGAAAAGAGTCAAGCAAACAAGTACCTGGTTCACGCAGATTCTTTACGTTCAACTGCAAAACGGAAAGTAGAAGAGGTTGCAGGGATTGAAAAGGAACTTAAACAGAAATTGAGTAGATTGAAGAATTAAACTTCTGTTGTCTGTTACGAACTGTATTTGTATAAGTTCCGGTATGCAAGGAAATTCAAGTGAAACTTGCATGATCGTAAGGGTAACCATTTGTTTATTCAAACAGCTACAAGTATTTCAGCTCAACGATTTCAGTCCAAGATAGTTTTAAGTTGAAACAAATTATTTTTTGAACTGTTGGTAGTTAAGTGCCATGGCAATCAATTATTTTTTGAACTGTTGTTTCTCTAATTCGTCTCTTTAAACATAATTAACTTGTTATACCCTGTTGGAAATAGTCCTTGAAAAAGTCTCAGATGTCTTTCAAAAGTCCTCGAATTTTGTTTAGAACTTTTTGTATGAACCATGCTCATTCATTGCGCATGAATGAGTTAAAAATGACCTTTTTATAGGTCTTGCTGTATTTGCATTATTCAGTTTCCCACAACAACGATAGAAAGTCAACGTTCTCGATAAGTCCACGAAGTGACGTAGATATGGGAATTCGACGCTGGCTTACTTGCTTGCGAAACACTTTCAACTATTTTCAATCATGGTTCATCGGTGTAGGGCCGGTGGTTGCTCAAACACTGTGAAAGGCGAATTTAACCTGCACTCATGGCCTTCAAACTTGTACACTTGAGTTCTTATGTCTATGTCGTAGGTCACGTGTATCATCGAAGCAGAAACACTTCCGGTTGAAAAAAGGCAAAATTCTGCTTTTCAATCGCATTGTTTAGTTTTCGAGTTTTTGTGCTTCTGTTTTTACTTATTTTACTAACACAGTAGGGTATAGACAAAATTTTAACTATATTTTGATGTGACTTTGAGAGATTCCCTTTAAAGGTTAGTGTGTCATCAACGAACAGCACAAGTAGTTTGGTTTCACCAACCCTAATGAACTCCTTCTTATTAAGGGTTTGATTTTCAGTGGCTGCATTTTAAAAACGCGTTCTAGACCTAATAATTATGAATTTGGTTTTAGCAATATTCAAGCTCAGTGTGTTTGCCCTGAGCCATATCCAGACTTCATATCGAATTTTAAACATAAATCCAACATGATATGAATAATTGAGTATCTTCTAACTTAAACTTAAATTTGGCGACAAACTTATTGACCTGTCTTAAATCAAGAATAAGTTAACAGAGACTGAGGAGATTAACGACAAAACTCGATAACTTAATGAGCTAGATGGAGATCTGAAATAGCCTGATTGACAAAGGGCAATAATAAAGTACCCACTTATACTTGGGGAATAATACAGTTAAACGTGTAGATATATATGGGTTTAAACGAGTTTTACACCTGTCAACGCGGATATCCCACCACTAAATGTTGCTTCCTGCTTCTGTGGGCGCAATTGTTATCAAATCACGAAGTCTGTGCGTGACCTCTTCACTTTTATTAGCAATGAAAATCTAACAATGATAAACGACTGCAAAAGCAAAACAGTGGTGAATGTTTCACAGGTCGTGCAATATAAAGAAAAACAAGACTCCTTTAGTTAACATAACCTTAGGGGAAGAGCAAGAACATTCTTGTATGACCATCCCTTGACTAAGAAAGCATTAACTAAAGTGGTTTGATGTCAATTCTGTTCTATACCATACTATAACAACCAAGACGTAAACATATACAGTGCTAGTACTTGATTAAAGCTGTTACAGAAACAGCCAACCATCTTTCCCAAAACGTTTGTGCTTTGAAACTTATTAAATATTTTGCAGTGTGTTTATGCTTGGAATATTTACAAGTTATTCATTTTACCACCCACTCCACATTATGCCGAAAATAAGGGGGTCAGAAGCAAAATCGACCAAGCCACATTTTGAAGTTTTTGAGAAATTTGCAGTTGAATATTTTTTGTCCAAAAGGATTGACAAATGCCTTCTTGTATGAAAATGACATATTCTTGGTATATGGAGTACTAATCAATTATCTATTACACATCAATTGAATATAAATTTGCATAATTAATTAATTTAAGCATTGACATTTTTACACCAACATGCTTTTAAAAAAAGACTATATTGGCAAAGAAAAAACAATCAGAAAGCACCAAAACAACAACAGAAAGGAAATTTTTACATACTTTGTTGAAATGCAGCTAATTTAAAATTATTTTTACTTAAGAATAACTACACCAATGTCATAATGCTAAGGATACAAAGTTTGATAACACCCACCAGTTGTGTTTTCTTTTCGTTATTTTTAACTTCTGTATCAAACTGAAAAACACCATTTTTGCAATTTTGCTTATTGCACAACTCTTTTTCCTTATCTGCAGATAGTCTTGTTTAAGTCATTATCAGGCTACGAAAGATCATTGAAAGAACACAACTTACATCGATAGAACTTGATAAGAATATCAAATTCTTTTTCTGTTAATTGTAGGATCTCTCTCTCTCATGACATAAAAATGAGAAACATGATTCAATTTAATAAATTATTGTTTCTAGGAAGAGAAGATCTCACTCGTTTTCCTCCTCGTCACCCATCTCAACATTTTCCACAAGTGGCACACTTTCTCCTGGCTTGAATAAAATCCATGATGCACAGGAGGGATATAGGCAAACAAAGACGGCATAAGATCATTGTACTTTGCCTGAGTAATTTGCCTGGCTTCCTCGTACAATTGGGATGGTTGGTCTTGACTTAAGTCAGCTGGACGGCCTTTTTCATTCTTCTGAAACTAACAGTCTTCCATGGTTTCAACTTGCTTTGTGAGTGTTTGGACTGCATGTCCCATGGGTATTCTTTTGTAAATCGCATTCACTGAATTTTGAGCCACCTCTTGTTGACCAGTTGTGAGCGAATAGGACTGAATGTTTTGAAGTGGTGCTGCTCCATTTCCTTAACAATAAATGACTTGTGCTTGCGAGCAGATTTCACCAGCTCACACCACTGTTCAGGGGCATACACTACTCCTACATTGCGTTTCTTCTGCTCTATGCTGCCATATTCTCTATCATTTGGCAAAAACGAATGCCCACTGTAAATAAATTTGTGATCCACACAGTCAACATTGCTAGTATGGACAGCATAGAGCAACAGTGAAGCAAAGGTGAAGTTTCTACTCTGACCACTATATGTATCTGAATACGTTAGAGATGGTCAAACCAAGAATATAGCACTAGGTGCAATTTCTGATGGCTCTATTTAGTTCAATGGGATCTAAGATCGGGGCAAGTTTTAGATACCCTATTCTGACCTCTCTACATTTTTTAACTGAAAACCTTCCCTGGTCGATTGTCTCGCGAGATGGTCGATCGCATGTTGGAGGTTGCTGTCTTCGTGTTTTTGCACAATTTCAGTATTTCCATAAGTCGGTTGACTTGTCGAGTTCCTTCATCATGGCAAGAAAGCGCCACGGACCGAGTTTGGTACCCTGTCGGACACCAGCTGACACGCTATGCCACTCTGAACGTCAGTTCTGTGACAGTTTAACACATTGTTTGTGATCGAAGTCGACAATCCAATGCTTGATTATCTTTGGTATGTCGTACATGACGATAGTTTCTTGATCAGGATCTTTTAACCTTTAAGGTTACCCTGGCAGAGTAGTTCTCGTATTAAAATGCGTAAACTCGCTTAAAATACCGACAATTAAACAATATCTAAATAGATGATAGATCTTTGTTAAAGTTTATTGCTAAAATCTCTCATTGATAAACGTGTGAGTTTATAATCCAAGACAGCAATAAAATACAAAACAGAAATATAAAATATGAAAATTATATAATATTAACTATTATATAAAGTTAAAAAGGCATGTATTGACGACGCATCGCTCAAAACGTTCTGTTCTAACACATGCCCTCGGTTCCTGAGTAAGCTTTGTTTCTGCAAGGAAAGAGGGTCTCTTAGTGGATAGTTTTTATGAGAAGATTACAAATGTCCGGTTTTTTTATATAGTCATTTCCCGAGTTCTTGTCTTTTGTGGAATATCATGCTTCTGAAAATAATCGTTTATTGATATCTGATATTTTTGTGACAATGCTGCCGTTTTCAAAATCCATGTTATGGCCCGCGTTGTTTTTTAGTTTGCGCAAGTTACGAGTTTGGATCTCGGTTCTTCGCCGCGTCTCTATGTTCTCCATTTCTTTTCTTGAATGATATTTTGGTCTGGCCGTGGTACACAAAATCGCAACATTTACACGGGATATTGTTTACGATGTTCCAGTTACATTTGGGGAGTCCATTAGTCTGTGTTTTGAGCGAGGGAAGACTTGGCCTATGAACCAGATAGGTTTGTAGGCCACTTTGACGTCCTCCCGTCTTAGTACTCTACCGATCTTCTCAGAAACGCTGCTATACGAAGGGTATCGTAATAAATCTGCTTGGTCAACTTTGGCTTGTATGTTTGCTTCTATGTTTTGCTCCTTTCAATTCAATTTGTTTGTACCTTTCTTTACAATCATTTTTTTTAAAATTTATACACGAAAAGAAAATAAGGTTTTCGGCTAACTGCAATAACCAGAGGTTAACCTAGGCAGTTGGCTTAATATAATTTACATAACTTATAATCTAATAGCGTAGAGAGGAAAATGATTACTTTAATTCTACAGGAAGATCGTTAAGGTCTAGGTCGAGGAATTATTTTGCACGTTCTTCTTTAGGTATAGAGGTCAATACCTTCCGGCTGTTGCTCATCTGATTTGTTAGACGAAACCCCTCCACGCCTAAGATCTAGAAGTTCTATTACTTTGTGCGTAGGTTTAACACCTATTTCTTCGGTCCTAACGGATTTTAAAAGATCGTCGATATAGAAATTTCGCAGATTCTTCTCTAAAATCATCTTTCTCATCTATTGCTGTCCTTTTAAGACTGTAGTTTGCACTACTTGGCGAATCTGTTGCTCCAAAGATATTACTGACAATCTGATACTCATTCGGTGTTTTTTTGCAGAGATCACCGTTCTGCTACCACATGAAACACAGAGCATCAGCATCATCTGGTGGTGTCCTTACTTGTAAAAGCATAACTTCAATATCAGCCGCTATCGCAACAGGCTCTTTTCTAAATCGCAGCAAAGCCCCTGATAAGTTGTTTTTCAAACCACGTCCATGGAGTAACTGATTGTTGAAAGACACTTTTCATGCAACGCAGCTGCACCAAAAACTTTCCTTACCTTGCAGGTTTTGGGACGAAACACTGCGTGGTGAGGAAGGCACCAAGTTTTTCTGGTGTGTCTTGGAATTTTTCGCTTCACAACTTCAGAGAATAGCCTTTCTTAAAGAGGTCCTCAGAATCGCTGTATTTGTGTACAGATCTTCACTTCTTAACAGCTTCGATTGAAATTTTCTTGTAACCATGGATTTTCACTCCTACACAACATTCCAACTTCTGCCATTATCTAGGTTGAAATTTTTCAGTTAGCATCAGAATGACCTTGAATTGGGGATTAAACGAATTTTACCGGCAAGTGATGTTTGAATTTAAACCTGATGAGTTATCAGGAAAAAGGGGATCTACGTTCAATTGAAGCAATTACAACAGAATATATATTTTGGAGAACTTGTGCAGCCCCGGTATCAAGGCAATGCTTTATTTTTAGTACCAAAACAAGACGTAACTACTAGAAGGCCGAGTAGGGTACTCCCCGGGGGTTGGTTACCCAAGCTTGCGTTGATCTCTAATGCCATTGCAATTACTTGGTTTTAATGTTTATAATTAAGTCAACCAACTGTACATCAGTTATTTGTTGTGCTTGAAGATATCAATCAATGATACTTTTGAAAGCTTTACTGCTAATATCATACTCATCATTGAAGGAGGCATCTTCACTAGTATCCAGAGGGACATCTATTTCCATAGCACTCTCTCGAAAAGACTCAAATACTCTGTCAATTTCAACTGCATTTAATTCAGATTGAACAGTTGATTGATATGATGGTCAATGAAGAAGATGCTGCATTATAGGCAAGCGGACAGTTTCTCTCCAAATATTTTTGGTTTATTCGTCTGCATGCCTGTCAGATAGGGCTCTTGGAATATACAATGATCTTCTAGTACTTGCTGTAGTGTTTTCAAAACTTGATTTTTTTAACAATTTTGTTTTAACTATGTTCATAATAACAGACAACAGACTGTTGAAGAAGTTCTTATTTCAAAGTTAATTAGATACATAGTGCTGAAGCAACTGAGTTCTCAGTATCATTGTGATAAAATTTCCGAACGTCTTTATGTAAGTACTCCGCACGTTCTCTGCTGATCTCTTCCGGGCTGACAATGGTCGGAAGTTATCCTGTTTGCGGGAGCTAACCTCTGTTGCGTAAAAGATTTACGGCGCTTTCCTCTGAATACCAACATTTCTTACAAAATACTGTTCCGGGATTTCTTTGTCAAATCTGAAGTGGTGACTTAATCTTTGATGATTTCTTGAAGTATTGTTTCAAGTAAGTGACCCAGTCATAAGTAAGGACACGAACAGTGGAGACCCACAACTTCAGCCACATTTACAACAACAGACTCTTCCACTTCCTTAGCAATATCGAAAAGAGTGGAAATAAAAATACGTCTTGTCTTTTGCTTTACTAATCCAAAGCACCAAATGGGAGCAAATTTGTGTGCCCAGGAAGTAGAAAGTTGAAGATAAAAGGAATGGGAAGTCCTATCGTGACGCGTCACAAATAGTACCAAATAAACGCCGAATTCCTGTTTTTTGCTCTGCAATTGTCCGCATGCAGTTGAGCATTGGTTCCCCCAGTCCGTTGCATTCAAAAAATTAATGCGCATATGATATTGTATTGTTTGCACCTATGCCTGTTAATACATCCTTCATCAATAAGATAGTTAACTTGGCGAGGAATCGCTTCACAACAAAAGCCAAAAAGCGCACATTTTCGCGGTGTCTTGAAATAGATTGTTCCTGGCTGATTAGGATTTAAGGGGGAATGTAGCTGTTGTAAAAATCGTAAGAGTAATGCATATTGTTATTTAATGAGCATGGTTTGCGCCCGTAATCAAAATCGAACTCGTTTAGGAAACGTTGAACGTCGTATTTAGATTCCTATTCTGTTGATCATAGACAGGTTAGTCGTAGAGAGGAGTGGAACCGGTGGCTTGTGGTCTGTCTCTAACGTTAACCCCATCCCTAGGATTTAGTCCAAGAACTTCTTCGACCCCATGTAACTGCTAGGGCTTCCTTTTTGATAATTGGGCATCACGGTTTCTGTCAAAGATTACGAAGCATAGTACGTGGGCCATCTGCTACCGCCGTCCTGGAGTTGAGAAAGAACTGCCCCCAGATTTGATGCGTCAGTTGATACTACAGTGGGTCGTTTGGGGTCATATTGTGCAAGACTTCCTGATGCGGCGAGTTTGTGTTTGATTTTCTGGAAGGATTGTTCTTGAGCTTGATCCCAGTACCATGCGTTAACTTTCTTCAAGATTTGTCGCAAAGGTTCGTTGTGGCTGGCAAGGTCAGTGATAAGTTTTCCCACCTTGGTTCGCGGCTCCCATAAAGCATTGGAAGTTCCTTCACTTGCTCTGGTAACTTTCTAATCGCTTCAGTTTTCTCTGGATCTAGGGTGATACCTGTTTCATCGATGATGTGTCCTAAGAACTTCACAGATTTTTTCAAGAACTCGCACTTGTTATTGAGGGTCACTCCTATTAACATTGTCAGTTTGACCTTGTTGGAAGCCAAGTACAAGTGATGAAATGACCGTTGTAAATCCTCGTTGAGCGAGACTCACGCTTGAACTGAATACATTACATACATGAATAAATTAGATACACATGATACTACGACTTCCCCCTATGTTCAAATGGAAAATACTCCAATGTTCGACAGGTTAATGATGTATGATTCAATTGATACATAAATAAAAATTTCAAGTACTTAGTTTTCATGACAGTTTTTTTACTTTGTAGGCAGATTAAAATTTACAAACGTAGTCTTTCTGGAACTGTGACAAGTCTCCCAGATCTTGCTCTGTATCCAGGTTAAGATGGCTGATTGGAAACAGTACTTGCTTGCCGTGGTTCAATTTGTCGCACAACAGCACTCCCGTCTGGTGTCAGATGGGACCTTGTGCGGTGAAGAACTGCGCCTGTTTCGTCGTTTAACACAATGTAGGACCCTTGTTTGTTCAACTGCTTTAACGACAGACCCACGTTGCCAAGTGTGGTTGCGGCGGTCATGAGTTCGTGTTGGTTCATGTAGCTGTAACTCTCGTAGCGGCGGTCACAAGTTTTGGTTGTAGAAATAACCTTGCTTTTTTGACGTTGATACAAGGTCTCCTTGACTTGAGAGCTGCTTTGGCTCAGACACGCTTGTTGAGACATGGACAATGTTGTTCAAAACCTCCTGATGTTTAGTAACTCTGCTGGCGACTTCAAATGGTGATCAACTGGGGTCGCTCTGTATGACAACAGTCCCAGATAAGGGTAATCTTCCTCTACTTTACATTTTTTTAAGATAGCCTTTATGGTTTGCATCATTTGCTCTATAAACGCGTTGGACTTTAGATATAGTGGTGAACTTGTAACATGTTCTATTCCATGTGTTTTTAGAAAGTCCTCAAATTCGCTTGAGCTATACTGTAGACCATTGTCTTGCACTCACAATCTGTGAAGGAATCCCATGCTTTGAAAAAATGCTTTTAAGGTGCTTTATAACTGAATTTGATGAAGTACTCATAATCGTCCGGATAATTGGAAACTTGCTGTACTGGTCATCCACTAACAGATAGTTATTGCCTTCATACTCAAAAAAATTAGTTCTTACTTTCTGCCAAGAGTACCACGGTGGTTCTGGCTGGAGGATCGGCTCTTTGCGCGACTTGATTTGGTATTTTTGGCACGAACTATATCTAGCTAAATAAGTGATATCTGCAGTTATTCCAGACCAGAAAATGTATTGTCGGGCTCGAAGCAGATATTTGTCTCTTCCAAGATGACCTTGATGAATTGTGCTGAGAATCTTTTCACGCAACACGGTGGGTATGATGATTCTTTTTCCTCGTAGTTTAACACCATTTTCAATATTCAAGTTTTTTTACGAAGCTCCAATAGTCCTGTAATTGTGGGCACTTGCTTCTAGTGTCTGGCGACCCTTCATGAATTGTTAGCCTCACTTGATTTAGAACTTGATCTTTCGTTGTCTCATTTCGGATCTGCTGGAGTTTAGCTGGTGAGATTGGAACTGGCTTTATGACGTGGTGAATATTAACCTCTGTAATTTTATCACCGTGTATAGGTGGCTGAGCTAAAAGCCTCGAAAAGACATCGGCGATTGGTACTTCTGAACCTTTGACATAATTTACTGTCACGTCATACTTTAACGTTCTAAAAACAAACCTTTGCAGCTGAGTTGGCCTTGAATATCGGCTCGAGTGGTTTATGGTCTGTATGAACAACGCAGTGTCTGCGTTTTAAAATAAAATAAAAAATAATAAAATAAAAATAAAATAAATAATGGAACTCTCTAGTTCCCACACTACGCCCATCGTTTCTCTTTCAATGTCACTGTAATTTTGTTCTGTTTCAGTTAAATTTTTTGAAGCATAGCAATCTTGTTTACCGTCTTGTAGAAGGACTCCCCTAAACCTTTTGACGATGCGTCAGTTTTCCTCTGCTCTAGATACGTCGCTAAAATGACGATCGCCTTTGCGAATACTTTCACAAACATTTAAAATAGAGTTTATCTTAGAATCTATTTCGCTAAAACATTTGACTAAATTGAATTAATCCGTTTCGTCCCAAGGGGGACATAGGGCAATTACAGTGGCTTTCCATCATCCTCTGTCTTGTGCAACGTCCGTACTTCTCTCCAGGTTTTGCCAATTTTTCTCAGGTCCGATGTTAGCCCTCTGCGCCAGGTAATCCGTGAGGCCCTTTGCAGGCAATCCCTGAGATTCTTTTCTGGCAGTATTTAAAGCCCTTTCCAGGCATTCCGCGAGATTCTTTGCAGGCAACCTGTGGGACCCTTTTGCAGGTAATCCGTGAGGCCCTTTGCAGGCAATCCCTGAGATTCTTTTCTGGCAGTAATTAAAGCCCTTTCCAGGCATTCCTCGAGATCCTTTGCAGGCAATCTGTAGGGCCCTTTGCAGGGAATCCGCTGGGTCTTTGTAGTCAATCCGTGAGACCCTTTTCAGGCAATCCCTAAAATCCTATGTAGGTAGTCGCAGAGATCTTTTGTGGGCGGAACGCCCCTGGTTCGAAGTTTTTTCTTTTACTAACTCTTTTTATGCGGGTTTCTCTATTATGCCTCCTCGGGGTTTTGCCTAATAAGTATCACTAGAGCTACCCCCGTTCTTTTAACGACAGCTCGGCAATGTTTTCCTCGCTTAAGGGCGATTGCAGGCAATCCATGAGGCCCTTTGCAGGCAATCCGTAAGGCCCTTTGCAGGCAATCCGTGAGGCCCTTTGCAAGCAATCCGTGGGACCCTTTCTAGGCAATCCGTGAGGCCCTTTGCAAGCAATCCGTGGGACCCTTTCTAGGCAATCCGTGAGACCCTTTGTAAGCAATCCCAATGACCCTTTCTAGGCAATCCGTGAGACCCTTTGTAAGCAATCCCAATGACCGTTTGCAGGCAATCCCTGAGATCCATTGCAGGTTGTCTTTGAGACACATTCCAGGCAATCCGTAGGACCACTTTTTTTCTTTTACTAACTCTCTTTTTGCGGGGGTTTCTATTATGCCACCTCGGGTTTTTGCCTCTGGGCCAAGACCTCTCATGAGCAATAAATGGCTAGTTCACCAATCTCTCGTGACAGAAAAAGCAGTTTTTTTTCTGAAAGTATTTAGAAAATTTGCCCAAATTTTTAAGACTGAGTCTTTTAGTTTTGAGGGTAAAAACCTTTTCACTTTAATTAATTGTCTAACTTAAAACTATTGTTTGCCGCCCAAAAGTCTGGTTAGCAATAACTTCCTAAAACATTTTCAATGCCTTCGTAAAATAATTGAAATTAATTAAACGAATCAACAAAAGTACGGTCGTTTAACTAGCAAAGACACAGTTGTGTATATTATAAACACCAACTGACATAAAACTAGATGCATAAACAGTCTTTTTTGAATTTTCAGTAGTAAGTCTTACTTCATTGACCTACTTGTAATACCGAAGTTGTTAGTTTTCCACTTGCTCAGTATGATTTCTAGACTTTATAGTCGAGTAGTAGTTCACTTCACTTTTGATTGCAAAAATATACGAAAGAAATTATATTTTAAGCAATGTTTTTTTTACATATGTGCTTCTTTCCACTTGTTATATATGAAGGTATTACATGGTCGCGCGGGGATACGAGTTTTATCTTCTAGTGCAGAAAGTATTTTACTAAAATTCGCTTTCCCAAGCGGCCATGTAATGTTTGTTTATTTTATAAAAAATGGTGAAACTCCAGCATGAAAAAAAGGACCGGCAGCGCGCCTGAGGGGAAGCTCGCTTGTAATTGGCTAAACATGTTAAGTCCCGTTAACACGCGCGATTTTTACAGTGGTTTTCGGCGATTTAGAAAGCTAGAAGAAATTACTGCGAGCTTTTATAATTTCCCGGCGATTTATGGAATGCAATCAGCGGTTGTACGCTTGACGCAGACGTAACTAACTCGTCAACAAAGTTTCAATTACTCGAATTTGAAACATACAGTGTTTCAAGTTTTATTGCTGAAACACAGTGAATGTTGACGAATATGACTCGGTAGTTGCCACGTTGTGTTCAACTGTTTTCACCGGAAGCAGCAACAAATTTCCTTTGGGGGGACCCTTGGTATTACGTTTTGCAGTTTTCTGAAAAAATCGGAGCAGTATCGCGGTGAAATTTGAGCATGTCCAAACTTCTGCGATATCGCGACGACGTGAAGTTGCAAAATCGCAGCAAGATCGCAGGCTGTTCTTTTCTCGCCGTCTTATTCGCCGAAAAAATCGCACCTAAAATCGCCGAAAAAATTGCGCGTGTGAACGGGCGGGGCCTTTAGTAACCATGGTGACTCCAATATCCTCACGTGTGAAAGATAAAAATAGTATCTTTACTGCACGTGATGATCCTGGTATTTCACCATTATCTATATAACAAGTCGTGATATTAAAAAAACTTCTTTAAAAGATTTCCTTTCCTTGACTTTGACTTGTCGAGTTTCTATATTATCTATTAGCAACATTGTAAATTGACACCTGTGATGGACAGTTGAATGGACCAACCTGTCTGTTCCAAGAGTAACTGCCGAGAAACAATGCTCAAACTATATTTTTGTTGCATGAAACTGTTAGCTATAACTCGAGGGCCTGTTTACCCTGAGAAAGATAATCTCAGTGGTACGGCAGGCCCCAATAAAAAAAGTTTCCCTTTTATTTTGTCGTTCCGTTAACTTAACAATATTGTTAACAATTATTCCAAGTGCGCGCCTTGGACACGAGATGCTAATTAGCCACAGGCGCGCCTAGCGTCAAGTTGAATATAAATCATCTCGTATACCTAACAAGCGCGAATGGATAATTCATTTTACTAAATTTCTTGAATTTTCCAAACCTATCGATACTTGAAAATGGCAGCTAGCCCTGGGAGCAGCTTTTTGTTTGTCCAGTGATATACGTGTGTTTCATATTGTATAGTGCTATAGTGTTATATTGGTTGGGGTTGTTTTAAACGAGTCCTAGTATTTTAAGTCAACAATGTTAATTTGACTCTTAAACAACATCGTGAAACAACCATTTTAACATGACTTTTCTCACTTCCAACCAGCTTTGCTGTATACTAGTGATGATAGCAAGTGACTTAACGAGGAGACATGATCCTAAACCAGCAAATCATTCATGTTGATTCAAGATTGTTTTTGTAAATACTGAAATCATGAAATTATTGAAAAATCTTCATGCAACAAGAGGCGACAAAGTTGCTTAATTTTCCGCCAAAACAAATTGTTTATCTCCAAATTCGAGTTTCGGTTTGTTTTTCTTCTTGCTCTTCTTCTTGCTCTTGTTTTTCTTTTTCTTCTTCTTCTTTTTCTTTCTTCTTGTTTGCCTTTTTCTTTCTAATTACATATTGATGTAAGCAGAAGTACGCCACTCATGAGGAATCTATCAATAGTTTAATCGAGTTGGGGGCTAAGACAAGGAAACGCCCCGTTCCCTACGTTATCACCATCGATAAATACCAACTAAATTTTAATGCTCACACAAAAAAAGAAGTTCCTGTAGAAATTACCTCTTTACAATTATCATCTTTGTCGTCATCGCTTGCGTTGTCTTTCCACAATCATGTTTGCAGATGATGCTAATTTGTTTTATGAAACCAAAAAGTTGAGAGATTTAGAGACATCTGTAAATGCTGAATTATGTAAAGTGTATGCATGGTTGTGTGCTAACAAGCTCTCAATCAATATACAAAAATCAAATTTTGTCATTTTTCATCCGCCACAAAGAAACACCTCAGGTCTCAACATTAATCTTCTAATTAATCATACGCAATTGAAAAGGGAGTTTTATGTCACTTGGAGTACTAATTGACTTTAACTTAAAGAACAAGTTGAGCATTTAGACGAAGCATCGGTATAATTTGCAAGATCCACCATTTTGTCTCTAAGGATACTTTAGTTAATCTATATTACGTTCTTATTTATCCCTTCCTAACTTATGGTCTGATTAGTTGGGGCAATACATATGAAAGCAACCTGAAACTAATTCACATCTTGCAGAAAAGGGCATTACGTGTTATGTCTTTCTTTGCATTTGATCATCCTTCTAGTACATTGTTTGAATCCTTGGGAATATTGTAATTCTAAGACTTAATCACTTTTTACATTGAAATCGTGATGTATGAATGTCATCATAGCTTGTTTCCAAATGCTTTTCAATCGTTCTTTAAGAAAATCGATCAGGTACGTAGTAACAGTACAGGACTGGCTGCAAAACACTTACTATTTCCAAAATTAAGAACAAACTATGGAATTTTCAACATACGATTCATAGGTCCTAAACTATGGAATGCAATTGATGAAAGTATAAAAACCTCTTCTTTATCCAGCTTTAAAAAGAAACTAAAATTGAATTATTTGGAGAGCTACTAATTTTTATTTTATAAAGAAATAAGAAAATAAAATAATCTATTGATTCAAATTTTCCCTCTAATTTCTGTTTTGCAACTACCACGGTACTCAGATGGGCTGTTTGTGTGTGCGAAACCGTCCTCTAGTGTGTGTCTCGACCTTTGCGTATTTATAAATTATCATGTTAGGTGGCCCCTAAATCTGTTAACCCTGTGTTTATTTTAGATTTCAGTACTTCTAAGTAATGATTAACTGTTATTTAAAGAGTTTTTGATACTTTTCAGTTCTGTATAGTCAATTTGTAAACTAAAATGTATTTATGATAAAGCTGTAACTAATTTGTGTTAAGGAGTACAATAAAGGTTGTTGTTGATGAATCGTGTTCTTCCGATCGACTGTTGCAAGCGCCTTGTCATCTAGCAAACATTAGGTACCATCATATACGCAATTTCTTCTGCATAGTGGCTACGGCAGTGAACTTGATTCAGTCGTAGTTACCGTGTGTTCTCGTGGTTTCCATCCTCGTAACCTTTCTCACAGAACTAACTTCAGCCAGCAGTGACGGAGCAACTTTAGGACACAAGCAACAATATTTGTCGCAACTAAGAGAAAATTGCTTGCGAAAATCCCCGTTGTAATAAGCGTAGAGAACGGGATTAACGATTGAGCTACAATACATCAATACTTCTGCCACCATTTTTGCACTAATAATAATTTTTTTATGTCCTTCATCGAGAACATAATATGAGCGCAACATGGAGAGAATGGTTGTTGGGCCCCAGCTGAGGACAAATCCGAGAACCATTAGTACCAACATGCGAATCGCTTTGAGTTTTGACTTGGCTGCAGCTTTGTGCACCTGTTGACGCTTTGATCTGTCGGACAGACACTTAACAATTCGTGCGTAAGCTGTAGCTTTAATGAGAATTGGGACTAGAAAGGAGAACACGAAATAAATCGTTGTGGAAAACTGACCGCTCCAATCGCGCGATAGATCGCAAACCATAGATTAACTTCCAAGCTCGTTCAAAAGGTTATCATCGACTTCTGGTAGTTCCGTAATGTTGACCCTCGAAGCACTTAGCAAAAAAGGCGAAGAGCAGACAACAACATACAGCAAAAGCAGTAATAGTATGGTAAAACATTTTTGTTTCGTTTGCTGCGACTTTTCAGTGGAGAAACGATGCTTTTGTATCTGTCATAAGCGATGACTGCGGTGCTACAAAATACGGCTGAACACCAGGCACTGGACAGAAAACTTGCAAGTTTACAAGCAGCAATCAAAGACTTGCTAGCAGCAAAAGGAAATTGAACAACACCCACAAAGGGAAAACAATCACTCGAAAAATGACTTCAAGAAGCGCGAGATTGAAGATGAAAAAGTTGGACAGGTTTTTTCAAGTTGCCCTCGAGCGGCGCATCACAAGGCAAACTACAATGTTGACCATTATTCCGAGAACAACAAGAATGCTGATTAATGTTACAAGACCATAAAAAGTTTCTCGAGAAGAGATCCACACTCCGTACATCAACAAAACTTGCCCGGTGGCAATGCTACCCCTTTGCGTTTGATTATTGTTATAATCTTGAGTGTCGTTTATCATAGTTTTTTTTACCGATTTCAGCCTTGGTTTTAAAAGGAAAAACGAAGTGAGTATTTCTGTCCGTGAGTTTCTTTTTTGATATAAATGCAACTCTAGGTTTTTTAGTTACCACACGAGCCCTGAGCACAATTTAATTGCAAGATAGCAAAGGATGTTTATGTCAAACTTTCAAAGTTTTGGTAAACTTCCTGTATTGTTGACAAAAGCTGAACAAACACAATAACCAAATCATTTCTTTAACGACTGTGTGAGGTTATTACGAACTACTTCTTGGGACAACAACAAAAGCAAATAGTGGAAATCTTAATGAACTTTTCCAAAAAGGTGTTTTTTATTTACGTTGAAGACAGAAACCTCAAAACGATAATGTGTAAGTGGCCGATTAACAATTCAAGGTGACAACAAGACATCTACATTATTTACCCCTGATATTTAGCCAGTTTGTCAGCGTTTTAAGTTAATAAAGAGAACTCTCTTTGAGATTAAGCTTATTTGAATACATTTGCGAACAAACTCAGTTACTACGAATCAACGAGCACCAAGACAAAGCCAAATTGTCCTAACCTGCTAGATCTAAACCAGTTCCCAACTAATTCTTTCATCAAGTGGCGTGTAATAACAACTGCACGACAATTTGGGAAAAGAAAGATGGAAGCGTTAATGATATCAGCAAAAAATCCATCTTTAAACAAAAAAATTTCAGGCCCAACCAATTTAGCTTTTCGCAACGGGAATGACTTAAGGGTATAAAGTTTTGAGTTTTACGCGGCGAACAGAACCCTGATTATAATTTTTAAGTCGAAAACGTTTGGTTTTAATGCAACTTTTAAATTTTAATTTTATCCAAGCTGAATTATGTTTTTGGTTAAACGATTGATAACTTCGACTTCAATTAGAAAAAAACTTGCAATCACAGAATTACTTCTGCAACCGGCGCTACACGAACTTTGACTATTAGCGTAGAGCTCAGTTAAAACAGTTCATAACAAAAGTTTACGCTAGCAAAAGGTTTTGATTTGCTTTACTTTTGCATTTCGCTGAAAATGTTCTGAGGAAATGAATAGAAAAAGACAACAACATTGATTAGAATTATAATTGGTTTTCACCTTCTTCCGAACAGATAAGTTCTAACCTTTAGTACTTGCTCGAATAATGAGGTATAGCCATAACTTGAAATATACTTTCAACAGGAACGCTTTTTAGAAAAGATTGCAATAGTTTCTCTATCTTTCAGATAACTAATCCCCGCATGGTTAGTCCAGTTGGTAAGACACCAGTCTGTCGTGAGGGAGTCCTGGGTTCGAACCCCGGTGCGAGATCTCGAAGTAACTGAGTAGAAGGTTCTAACATCTGCAAACGGTTAAACTTTCGTGCCTTTCCGGATAAGGACGTTAAACCGTAGGCCCAGTCTTTTGATCTCCTATCGGGGGATTTAAAAGAACCCACAACACGTCGAAGAAGAATAGGGTAACCCTAAGGCTTACGTTGAGATGAGTCTGATATCATATCAGAGACTAAGAATGAAGATTAGGCACGGATGATTCTGGACCTAAGGCTTACGTTTAGATTGTGTCTGATATCATACCAGAGACTGAGAATGAAGCTGAGGCAGAGATTACTCTGGACCTAAGGTTTACGTTGAGATTGAGTCTGATATTATATAAGAGACTGAGAATGAAGCTTAGGCAGGGATGATTCTGGACCTAAGGCTTACGTTTAGATTGTGTCTGATATCATACCAGAGACTGAGAATGAAGCTGAGGCAGAGATGACTCTGGACCTAAGGCTCACGTTTAGATTGTGTATGATATCATACCAGAGACTGAGAATGAAGCTGAGGCAGGGATGACTCTGGACCTAAGACTCACACTGAGATTGAGTCTGATATATCAGAGACTGGGAATGAAGCTGAATCAGAGATGACTCTGTACCTAACCTGGAAGGCTCGCGTTGAGATTGAATCTGATATCATATTAGAGACTGAGAACGAAGCTGAGGCTGGGATGAGACTAAACCTAAGGCTCACGCTGAGATTGAGTCTGATATCTTATCAAAGACTGAGCATGAAGCTGAAGCTGGGATGAGGCTGAACAGCTCACGCTGAGATTGTGTCTGATATCATGTGTTATTTGGTTTTTGGCTTTCATGGAACAGGCACTAGTCAAATACTGCGTGGTTTTAAAAATCTATGGTTTTCAAAAATGATTTTTTTTAATGCTAGAGACAAGAGCAAAGTGCCTGGCAAGTTGTGTTCCTATCTTCAAAGTTATTGTTGAAACAAGAATCCCCAACAAGACAGAACTTGTTGGAAAATTTGTTTAAGACCCAACGAGGAAAGCTTTAACTTCAGTGACTGCAGTTCGTCAAACTCAAGCAACTACTAAAAGGAGCTATTGGAAAACAGTTTTCGCAAGCTGTCTGATCCTAGCCAACCCGAGCTTGTTTAAAGCGCCAATATTAAGAAGGGAGAAATTGTCGAGCCCTTGGTTATACAATCAGATACGACCGATTATGGGCTACTGGAGGAGAGGAGGTTGATGAGCAAGTTCCAAGAGCCAAAAAGGACGTTGCACATCAGGTTTGAGGTAAGACTCCACTTTAACGCCTGATGTACTGTACAATATGCTAGCTTGGATTAGATACCGATTTTAGTCCTGAACGGGTTGCAGTGACAATGACAATGGTTCTTTACGCATGGTTTTTTTTCGCTAGGGAAGGATCTATATCCTTGACAATCAAAAGTCAGACTGCCGAATGCGAAGAGATGGCTTCTTCGCATCCTCAGGACGAGAGAAAGGGTAACAAGGAGTCGGTCTAGACTGAAAAGAGGAAGAATGAAGCACACGTGCAGAAGGCCATGGATGTGATGAGTCAATGGGAGGATCCATTTAAAAAGGCAGATGATCTCAGTCGTAAGCCTGAACTCAGGTTCTGTTGGAAGCAACGGTTTGAAGGAAAACATGGTAAAAGCAAAAGAGGTAGAAAAGTCTGCATTATTAGTGTCGTTTGTAATGGCCGGCTGACCGGCGGCGCAGTAGGGCTCCTCGAGACACTACCAGGGCTGAAGTTAGGGAAATTCGGAGAGTTCAAGAAGAATCATTGGGGGATGTTCCGGGTCTATTCGCAAGGTTCTTTCCAGGTCATCGGACTGAGACGACAAATCGACCTAAAAGACCTCCTCATGAACTATGACCCTTGTTTTATGCTCTGGCAACCTACGATGGCTCGCTGGTTAAGACAAACAAATCCACTCTTGCGAAGCTCTTGGAGGATGGTGTAGAGATCTTTCCAAATCAATGAGAGAAGATCTCAGTAAAAGAAAACGTTTCTTTGTTTACTTCGCGCAGACCAAGGGCTTGTGGACCGATCTCACGCAGGCCTCGGGCCCCTGGACTGACCTAGCGCGGGCTCTGGGCCCCTGGGACAACCTCGCGTGGATCTTTTGACACTATACCTACCTCACGCGAGCCCTGGTCCCCTAGACCGACCTCGTGCGGATCCCTGGATCGACATCGCGTTGGCCCCAGGCTCCTGGACCGACCTCATGAAGACCCCGGGGTCCTAGGCCGACCTTGCGCGGGCCCTGGGCTCCTTGACAGTCCCGGTGCCCTGGACAACTCTTGCGCGGCCCCTAGGCCCCTTTATCGACCTCGCGCATATCCCAGGCCCAGGCCCAATACCAGGGCTACACTCACTCACTGTGTGCGACACAGAAAGCTGTTTTGCTGTAGAAGGGCGGCTCTTGACATCTTAAAGTTGTAAATGGAGAAGTTTCTTTGTTCATTTCACGCAAACCCAGGAAGGGCAGGCCCCTGGCCCCTAAACCGACCTCATGCAGACCCTGGGCCCACATGAGTTCGCTGTTGCGTGGGCACTGGGCTCTTGAGCCGACCTCGCGCGGGCTCTGGCCATTAGACCGCTCTCATGTGGAAATGTGAAATTCAGGGACAATGTTATTCAGTTACTGAGATTATTTTTGAACTTTAAACGGATTTGGGGATAAAGAGTGAGACTTGAGGAGTTTTATCACATTTGCATGAGCAAATATGATGCAATTATGGTGCTTACCTAAAGTAAACCTATAGCGGTTTATGGTGAATACCGTCTTTTCTCAACCACATTTACTCGAGCCAGAAAATACAATCTTCGCCATCGTTACTATAGGTTTACACTATATTTGCATCGTCTTTGCCCCCTAGCAAATATGATGCAGATCCATCTTTTCGTCCAGTGTAAGATTGTCCCTGACACTAAAAATGGGGAGCTGAGGTTGAGATAGAGGTCATGTCGGCACTGAGACAAAAAAAATGCGGATAGAATCACTCTTTTAATACAAACTTGTAACAAAGTTTCATTGAGTTGTTTTTTAATAAAAGTATATTTTGATGTGTAGTTTACAAGTTATTGTCTTGCAATATTGCTGGATAATCATCTTGTGTGATCTGCAATACAAATTTTTGAAGGCTGTTATAAATACGTTGTAAAGCGCTCTGCGCCAACTTTTGTACACCAAGCCGTTTTTTATTGAATACCAAAATAGTTCTTCACTCGCCGAGGCACAATAAACTCAAGGTTAGGCATTGTTTCTACAGCTTCAAATGAATAAATTTCATGTTAGTCGATATTGCATTCCTTACAATCAACCAGCAAAGAGTTGTTGCAATGAGAACATTTTGTAATCACATCATACAAACAAAAAAATAAATAAATAAAGGAGAGAAACATACACCAGCTAACCAGTTTACTGTTGGGTTTTTGAAACGATGCTAAGTAAGCAAGCTAACAAGCAGAAAGTAAACTTTCACAAACAAGCGATTGCAATGAACATTACCAAAAACATTTTTTTGCAACAAACATTAATTTTAGGATTTAACCATTAAACAGCCAGAGAATGACAAAATGATAAAATTTAAGCTATTGTCTTTAAAAGTTTTATCAGTAGCTCTTACAATATAACACATTTCGACCAACTACTAAGCTGTTAAAACCATTATGAAATTTGGGAAAAAAATATCGTTTATTTTGGAATTTTGTTTCTTAAAATTAATTATTTATCGATAATAAAGAATATTCTTTACAAAATAAATGATAAATACGAATTGTCAACTGACAAATCATTAACCTATATTTTCATAAAATAAGCTTTGAAGCAAAAGCTGAAACGCAGATTTTAAAGTGATTTTGGCTATAGCGCCACTATTGAGTCTTCTGTTGCCGTAGGAACCAGTATATTGATCAAACTTCAATATTTTTTTTGAAATGACAAGGAAAGAATGTAAACGCCAAGTTTTAGTGTCAATGTTTTTAGTGGTTTGAAAATTAGTAGGTGGTAGGGAAGAGAGAGGGTTGCTGTCGACCCCCTTTCGTTGACGAATTCTCTTTGAAACAACCTTGGCTGTTTAAGGGTCACACAGAGGTTTTACAAAACGTTGCTTGCAATTGAATTTTATTCTGGCTATGAAACAAGATAACGTTTTCGAACAGAACACAATCGAATCTAGAGTGGGCTTAGAATTGGTTCATGTACTCAAACTTCACCTCCTAGCCTCAAGTTTTGCTTTGAAATATTGGTACGTGCAGTTTGAAATAATGGTTTTCGGCAGAATGTACAATTATTCTGTTTGACACCAAGGCTTAGAAAAGACACGAAAAGCTGTCATTGGCCCATTTCTTCATATTGAAAAGGTTGTCATTGGGCCATTTGTTCATTTTTAATTCCATTTGGTAAAATATCTAAAAATTAGCACGTAGAAACATTAATCAAGATGTAACGTTGATTATAAAAAGAGAAACAGTAAAATTAGTTTAGGGTTATTTCCATTTCAAAAAACAATGTCCGATAATTAATAGGTTTTTTCTTTCATAATTGTTCTCGGTTCGCTTCTTTCGCTTTACCATGTAGTAGATCAATTTTGAAAAGCAGAGTTGCACATTTCCAGGCAAACAATTTTATCTCTTGTACCATTGTCTAGTTTTGGCAAGCACCTTCGGACGTTCATTGTTTGCACAGAACGGAAGGCTACAATGTTTCGGGAGGATATTTTGTACGTTCCATGTTCCACATAGAACCGAAGGTTTACGATCTTTCGTGGGAATTCTCTGTACTTTATATAGTTCGCGTAGAACTGAAAGCTATTATCTTTTGGGGGTATCCTTTGTGGGTTCTACAGACCACGTATAGAACCAAAGGCTTTAATTTTCTGTAGAACCCTTGATCATTCCACAGTCCGTGAGTAGAACGGAAGGCTATGATCTTTTGGAAGAATCCTTTGTACGTTCTACAGTCTGAGTAGTACCGAAGGCTTTGATCTTTTGGGTGAACCCTTGATCATTCCACAGTCCGTGAGTAGAACGGAAGGCTATGATCTTTTGGGAGAATCCT